>RJWM01001810.1:0-144026 GCA_004363535.1 Dasyprocta punctata | reverse complement strand
AAAAAAAAAAAAAAAAAAAAAAAAAAAAAAAATTAGTGGAACGAATTGAGGAAAGGCAAAGGGAGAATTTCAACAGATATTTAATGTTAAAAGAAATACAAACAACAGTTTCAAAATATGAAAATTTACTCAATCTCATTTGTAATCTGTAAAATGAACATGAAGAACACAATGAAATGCATTTTATACTCATGTGATTGGCACTGGTTAAACTTTCTGACAATCTCAAGTACTGGAGAGAATGTGAATCAATGGAAATTTTTTTTACAGCACAATTGACAGCATAAACTCTTATAATATCTTTTAAAACTCATTTGTCTTTATCACTAGGGTGATGATTTACATGATATTCTACCCAAAATTCTATTTCTATGCTTATACCATAGAGCAGTAAATTCCTTTAGGAATAAAATATGAGCCATAAATGCTAGCCAAATAATTAATTTTGGATATTTTTGGGGCAACATAATAAAGTATAAAGAAACAAGTGATATTACTTGTAATAATATATTCAACTTAACCAAAACATCCAGTAGATTATAATAATTTCAACAGGCAGTAAAGATAAAAATTATGAGATATTATACATGTACCACACGATGTTTAGATACATGTATATATTAGGTGAATGTTTAGATAAGATTAAACGTGTCTATCTCCTGAAACATTTACCATTTCTTTATGGTGAAAGCATCCAAACTCCTTTCCTCCAGCTTAGTGAAATGCGTAACACATTACTGTTGCATGTAGTCACCGTTTTGGACAATAGCACACCAGGATTTCTTGTTCTTATCTAACTGTAACTCAGCATCCATTGATCAACACCTCTGCCTCCTTCCCAACTCCCTACTCTTCCTAGCCTCTGACAGTTTTATAAAGTTTAACGTAGGCAAAAGTAAGCAATATAACTTTTTGCGAAACATCTGCATGTGATAAAACTATCACGAGGAATCGGGTTTAGAGAATAACCATGGCTACCTGATTTTGAATGTTCTTCCCGCCCCAGCCCCCGCCAGCCTACTTTCAAAAGTCCATAAAATCAGCTGGGTGTGATGTTGCATGCCTTTCATCCTAGCACTATGGGCGACTGAGGTGAGAGGATTGCAAATTCAAACCCAGTCTCAGTAACTTAGTGAGGCCCTGTTTCAAAATAAAAAAATAAAACAAAAAGGTTATGGATGTAGCTCAATGCCAAGTCCCTATGTTCAATCTCCAGTGCCCCTAAAAAGCCCATAATCAGTGAGGCCCAAACCCATCTACTGGGGAGTCTGAGGAGGAGAATCACAGGTTTGAGGGCAGCCTGGGCAATTTAGCAAGATTCTATCTCAAGAGAAAGAGAGAGAGGGAGAGAGAGAGAGAGACAGACAGACAGAGAACGAGAGAGAGAAGAAACTGCCCTTAAGGACAGAAAAAGATCCAGCTCCAGCAGATCTCATGTTGTCTACTTGCTACTGCAAGCTCATGCATGCAGAAATTGGGAGCAGTGAGGTATAGGGGGCTCCTTGAAAAAGAATGGATGTGACCAATGACTCAGATGAAACACAGATAAAATGTAGTAATATCTAATGCTTAATCAGAAGGTTAATGTTCATATTCCCAGGTGCATAACAGCATTATTCAAAGAAACCGAAGTTGAAAGCAACCCACGTGTTTATGCATGGATAAATGGACAAGCAAAATAGGCCTAAAAATGAGAGGAATTCTGATGTATGGTACACCATGGAGAAAAACTGAGGATGTTATGCTAAATGAAATAAGTCAATTGAAAAATGACAAGTACTGTATGATTTTATTTGTATATTGAGTCATCACACTTAAAACAAAAATATGATTAATGTTTTTAGAGCTATGAATTGATCTGCATGGAAAAACTGTGGTCATGTAATACAGATAAAGGACTAGAGGAGAAATAGACTACAAATTGAAATTGAAACAATGATAATGAAAATGGAGTAAAGCTTTAAGGAAAAGAACCGACATGAGTTTAAGAATGAAAATCAGAAGGATGATACAATGGAAGTATTATATATGAAAAATCAATAAGTAGTAATCAACTTGTAAGGGCATAATGTGGATAACATGTGTTCTACTATGGGCCATAAAATACAAGGTATGAAGGACAGGATTTAAATATAACACCCATACACATACTCACATACATGCACAAGCAGTAAATGGTACCCTCATGGAAAGGTGTCTGAGATATCTGCTGTACTCCAAGAGCAGAAGGTACAGCAGAAATAAAAAAAATATAGTAGAAAATACATATTTACATGTGCAGGTATGAAGACTAAAATCAATCTGCCTTTAGTCACAAAAACTATGTTGTCCTCTAAGATTCTTAATGGGCATAGGGACTCCAATGATATCATCAGACTCTTCCCTTAATTCTCTATCTCTATTGATCTCATCTTATCTCTGATTTTCTTCACATTTGCTTCAATATTAGGCAGCTTCTTCCTGCTTGATGACAAAGATGCAGGAAGCACCAGGATCACATTCTCTTGGCTTAATATTCCCAGTGGAAAAAGAGCAATATATTTTTTTTGGTGTTGTGGATTGAACCCAGGGCCTCTGCAATGAGCTACATCTCCTCCCCTTTTTGTTTAAAAAATGTTTTGGGATACAGGGTCTCACTGTGTAGTTCAGGCTGGTCTTGAGCTCACTGTGTAGCCCAGGCTGGCTGAAATCCATGTGGCTAAGCCTCCTGAGTGCTGGAATTACAGGTGTGTGCAACCACGCCTGGTGAGAGCAGCATTTCTTGCTTAATGACTCCTTGAAAAATCTCAGGTTTGATTTGTATTGGTACAGTTTGTGTCATCTGCCAATCTCTGAATCTATTGTGTGGTATTGACCTTCTCACATAACCACCCCAGCATCTGGGGGAAGAGGACAGTTTAGGGGTATGATTCATGAGCTCATTTACAGCTCTACTAATTAAGTGTAAAAGCGTTCTGATTTCCAAAAGGAAAATCAGGGTTCCTATTGCTGGACACAATACCATACACCCACAACTTTTAAAGAGGAGAGGTTCATTTTGACTCGTAGTTTCAAAGGATTCAGTCCATGGTAATCTGGCTCCAAGGATGATATGTCATTGTGAAAGGGTAGGGTGGAGCTAAGCTGCTTGGTTCATGGTGACCAGTCAAGTTGACAGTCCAGTGCAACAGTCACAGAAGTGAAAGATGTTGTGGGACATTTATAAATACAGGTTGTTTAATTAGAGTATTTAGTGGGGAAACAAAAACAGCCCCAGCTCAGAGTCATCTGCAAACTAATTGGGAATATCAGATTGTTAGAGAAACCCATTTTCTCTCCCATGTCTTCCTTCCAACTTTGGTATTTCACTCTTTCATATGCTTTGAATAGAACTCATGCACTTCTTTCTACCCTTTACTTACTGTTTCTGTTCAAGAGGAGGAGTGTCAAATATTTGGTGAACTTGGGAGAAAAGATTTAGCAATTGTAGCTCAGATCTGCCTTTTTCACTATGACACTGCCATGTGGTAACTGCACTGGTTTGGGGCTTGCTTTGTGTTGGTGGCAAGTGTTTCAAGTTTGATGGCAAGGGAGGGAGATGAAGTTGCAGCTTTTCAAAGATGATTTGTAGCCAAGAATCCAGTCCACATTATCCAATATTTTATCATCAATAAAGCTGATTCTTGTATCTGATTCCAATGTCTAACAAATGTTTCTAGATGCAGATGAAAACAGCGTTGTGACTAGTACTTCTTGTATTGGTGTAGAGGGCTAAGAGTGCATCAAGCCGCCCATGAGGTAGCCTAGGCTTCAGGACCACCAGGTAGAGTACTTCCTTTCTTTAAAATTCCCTTTTCTCATTTATCAAATAAGCAAGCTTTGGAGAGCTCTAAGGATATTTCCAAATCTAACATTTCATGATTACCATTATGCAATGAACTGAGTCTTGAAAGAAAAATACGATATAATTTCAAAAGTAAAAGAGAAGAGCTGGGATTGAAGCTTGCAGAGATGAAGGCATCAAATCAGGAGTTAGGGTGATGAGTATGAAGAACAGAAGAGCCAGGGTTGGTGGTCTATCAGACATTTGCAGGTTGATTCACCTCGGCAACCATTTAAGTTTATGTACATAAAGTGATGTAGAGGATTCAGACATAAGCACACAGAGTTTCATTGATGCATGTTTTAAAAAAAATCTGTTAACACCCATGAGATTATCTTAAAGCTCTCCATCAGGAAGTTGAATAGTCACTAAATATTAAGGCAGGACAAACTATGTTACCTCTAGTCAGGAACAGCAAATGATTAGATAATAAATTATCCACTTATTCTTTGGTCTGGGCTCTTTATCTAATGACCATAGCAACTTTTGCCCCATACTGAATTTCACACCATTATCACTGGTATAACTGGCTGATGTTACTTGGCCTATCTGATTCTGATTCTAGACCTAACATGAACTGATTATCCTTGGACAATGATAAGAAAACAGAATCAAAGATTTTATATTTTCTCTCAGCTTATGGTTCTTGTCAAATTTCTCCAGTCTTCACCTAACAGCTCTGAGTGACACACCTGAGATGACCACACTCACAGAAAGCCATGGATGTGTTGATTATGCATCTTTATGTCTTCAGGCAAACTCTAACTTCTTAACCTAGAACCTTACACCAAATGAGAAAAAGGTGATGAACGTCAAGACTGCTCACTTCCCAAGTCCAAGTCCCAGGATTTATATTTTCTCTGTGTAATCTGGGAAGTTACTTTGTATTATATTATCGTGCCCTAGGCATAGGTACCAGTTTATCAGCTAGATGTATCCATCTAGCTGTGTACAAGCTCAAAGAGAAGCCATGAGAACTTACCACTCACCTACACGCTTTCCCTCCAACCCAAAAGGCAGCCTTCCATCACTTTTGAAAGCTTCTCTTTCCCTTGCCTTGGGGTGGGAGTGTCAGTGTTAAATGCATCTCCAAAGGACTGTGGCTTTAAAACAGGCTGAGAAAAGCCCAGAGGAGTGCAATCACTGGCCTTCAAAAGCTGTCCCAGCCAGACAGTTGCTATCACAAACAAATCTGCATCCATAGTGTAAGCGTTTGACTTCACCTACCTGTCCTTTTTAAGCAAATATTGATTATCAAGCACTGGTCACTGAGAATATAGGATAGACAACATAGACAGTTTTGCTCTCATGAAGGCTGAAATTTACCAGAGTAGAAAAATATGCAAGAAATAATTGCAACTGAGTTTGATGACGAAAGCAATGTGGAAATAGCAGGAGTGACTAACTTATTTTAGGAGAGCATAGAAAGGTCTAAGAATAAAACTTCAATTGATACCTAGAAACTAAGATCTAGCTAAGGGTGAGAGAGATGAGGGAGACAAAATGATTCCAGAGAGAGAGAGAGAGAGAGAAGAGAGAAGAGAGAAGAGAGAAGAGAGAGGGAGAGAACAGTAAGTATTGCCAACACCCAAAGCATAATGCTTTCTAGGAACTGAAGGAAATTCAGACTGACTAGAATGAGGTTAGAATATAGAACAAAGAGAGGATTTGGAACTTGATTGTAACTACTTGGACTATGCAAAATTTACCATAAAATTTAAGAGGTAGGTTTGGGGGTAGGAAATGAAGAAAGAGGAGATACCAAGTATAATTCCTGATTTTCTACCATGCACAAATAAATGATAATGGTGTCATTTATTAAGTTAACGATGAAGATAGAAGCATAATTGACCTTGAAGATGCTAAATTCTGTTTTACATCTGTAGATTTTGAGATTCTTGTAAGATATCCAAGTGAATCCAAAGTTCTTAAGCCCAGAAGTGTCTAAGTTAGAGATCACCTCTGAGTAGAAGGTAGAATAAGAAAAAGAGAACTTTAGACCACACCTTGAAGATCAACATTTACTCTGAGTAGAAAAGGATGAATTGTAAAATAGGGAAGGAAATAAGAATTGTTGTCATGGAAGCGAAAGGAAGTTTTCACTTATCCAATTTACATTTAGTTGGTTTCATTTTCTACTTGTGAGCATGCTCTGTGGTTTTGAAAATGTATAGTCATACACCACCGACATGATAATTAAGAAACTGAACAGTTTCATCACACTCAAAATTCTTTGTGCTGTCCCTTTTTTGTCAACCCCTCAGACACTCCTGACAAACACCGAACTGGTTTCCATTGCCATAGCTTTACTTTGTTTTGTTTTTAACTTTTCAAGAATAACATGTAAATGTAGCCCTATAATGTGTAACCTTTCGACTTTGGCTTCTTTCACTTACTATAATGCATTTGGGATTCATTCACATTAAGTGTATCAATAAATTCTATCCCTTTATTAATGAGTAGTGTCCCAATGTATAGCTGCACCAGTATTATCAGGTTACCATTTGGAGTACATTTGGGTTGTCGGCAGTGTGTGGAGACCATCATTAAAATCACTGCAGACAATCACGTGCAGATTGTTGTTGAATGTAAGTTTTCGTTTCCCTGGGATAAATATCTAAGAGTGGGATAGCTGTGTTGTATGATAAATATATGCTTAATTTCATAAGAAGTTGACAAACCCTCTCCAAAAGTAGCTATACCTTTTGCACTGACATTAGAAATGTATGACACTTCCATTTGCTTTTATTCTTACGGGTATTTAGTACTGTTGCTTCTATAGCCATTCCAACAGGCAAGAGGAAGTATCACGTTGTGGTTTTAATTTTTCATAATGATTTTGAACATATTTACTTGTTTATTTGCTATCTATATCATCTTCAATGAGACATTTTTACACATTTTGTCCTCTTAAAACTCTGGTTGTATGATATCTTCTTGTTGTTGTTTTAATGATTCTTTGTACACTATATACAAGTCCTTTGTCAGGTACGTGATGTTGCAAATATTTTCTCCCAGTCACTGGCTTGTCTTTTCATTCCTTTAACAATGTTTTTCATGGCATAAATATTTTAAATGTTAATAAGACTCAACTTATAAAACTTTCCTTCCATGGATTATTCCTTTGGTTTGATATCTAAGAACCCAAGAAAGAGATTTACATTTTAAAAATGGTCACCAGAACCCCTGATGTCCTTGATAAGGTGAATTTTATGGAGAGATGGCAGCAATAGATTAGTAGCTTGAGCCTCACCTGTGACACAAGGACACTTGCTTAGTTCCAGGCAAGGGTATGAAGTCTTTGTCCTTGTGAAGTGCCTGGGCTATAGTCTTTGACACTCTTAGTGACCACCACTCCCATAGCTCCTTGCTGAAGAAATCAACTCCCAGAATTTTTTCTACATCAAATAGCCAGAACCTATGGCACAGCATTGAAAACAAATAATTTTTAGAATAAAGCTGTGATATGTTGCACCAGAGATCTGTACATGATTAAGGCCCACTACTACCTATGGCCAATTGGTTTGATTCTCTAATAAAAGGTACTGGCATGAAGGGCAAACAACCATAGAATGGGTTTAAGGAAGATTATCTGTCCTCGTGGCGGCTTATTAAGAAAGCCACCTTCTCAAGCTTCTATCAAAGTAGAGAAGGTAGGGAAGTCGGTGGTATCTCTGAGGTTCTGAATGCTTACTCCTAATGATGTTAAACTGTTAATGCCATTTTTCTCAAAACTTGATAATCATCTAAGTCTAGTAATCATGGGGATGTAAAATACCTATGTAGATAAAAAGACGGTATATTCCATCAAGAGGCAATAGAACATACAGTTTAGATGAAGTTCCTGGAGAAAAATTACATTTGAATACTGGGCATGCCAATTAGTAGTGTAACATCATCCCAGTGACACAACATCTGTGCCTAAGTTTCTCCATCTAGCAGATTGAATCGTGAGGCTGAAATGAGTTAATACATGTCAAGCCCTTAGAACTATGGCTGACACATAGTATGTGCTCAAGAAACACAAATTTTTGCTATTATTTTGTTTTGTCACTAAGTGAGTGAGGCCAGGGCAATTTCTTGAGATATGGTGCTTATTCTCCCTCTATTTTTATTTTGTCATGGACATAGAAGAATCCATACACTTGGTGCTTTTTTTTCCCCTGGGGAGAGGGTGAATTGTTTTGTAGGACCTGAAGTCTGTCTTCCTAGTTTTGGCTGACCTGGAATCCTGAACACAGTAGAAGGCTTATGCTTAAAGAAGGGAGGGAAGTAATTGCCTTTAGAGCTGGCAGAAGGATAGAGATTTCTCCAGGTCTTGGGGAGGGCTTAGAGCTCCTGGTTGGAGACTAGCAAAGAGCTAGACAACTCCCTCAGAGAACCCCTGGAGTTAGCATGTCTGTGATCAGCTTTCGAAGGCCAATGGCACTACAAATGTTGTATCTTCCACCTAGGTATGAGAACAGACTGCTGCTTATTGTCTTAGTACTGTGCTGGCTTAGAAAGTATCGTGGCCCACGGATTAGAGATGCTCTCGCTATTTGACAGTTGTCACACAAGCCTCCTGAGTATCTGTGTGATCACATGGAAGCTAGGGAGCCCATTTCTTACAGCACAAAAATTTGGAGTTGAAATAACTTGGGTTTAAAGGAAATAAAGAAATATGGCAGTTCTTGTATACTCAGGTTTGTGGCCCATTTTCCCTATGAATACACACTAAACCATCATAACCTAGAGTAGCAGTGTAGCATTTCTTCCTTTTAACATTGAAAGATTAAACTATATATAGATGGGTGCTACAAAAGAAGATACAGAGAAAGATCTTTAGACAGCTGGAAGGGTAGAGTGGGGAATAGCAAGGCTTTCTCATGGCAGCCTTCATTGTGGAGTCATTCATTGACATGTCTTTCAGAGGTGAGGTAAGGCTTTCGGGTATGTGGCATTCATCACTTGAGAGTGTACATTGCTTTTCAACAGCTTCTACAATGAAGAACTACAAAATGGATGTCTTAAAACAACAACAAAAATTATTCTTACAGTTTTGGGGTTACATCAACAGAATCAAAGTACCTATAATTGCAAAAAAATTTATATGTGGAATTTTTGTCTGGCAATATTTTATGAATTTTTTTTTAACTGAAGGAATGCCTGCTGGAGATTTTCTTTGATAGCAACAAACAGTATGGCAAACAGTTTTTTCCTCTCTCTAGGTTTGTTGAGGCACGGTTGATGAATGCAAATTGGTTATGTTTAAATGGTACAATGTAATGCCCAACAGCTTTGAATACCCCCAAGTCACTCTGTGGAATATAACAACAAGGCATGATTTGTGGATTGCTATGACACTGGGAGGGGAGTAGATGTTGTTCTTTCATGCTGCTGCAATGGCTAATTCTTGTGTTTCTTGTGCTATTTGCCTTGTACCAGTTATTTACAACTACAGACACAGCAGGCGCCTGCCAAACAAAACACTACCCCCGGAAATACACTGCATAACTTCAGGGGAGAGCTCTCAATGCCATATTTATGGTATGTGGCCCTTGGCTTTTGGCCACAGCTGATCCATTGATGGGTGGACACTGAACAAACTGAATGTCTTAGTCACTTTCCTCACTGCTGAGACACAATAACTGACACACCTAAAAGGAGGAACTGTTTATTTTGGCTCACAGTTTGTAAAGGTTTTAGTCCATAGTCAGTTGGTTCCAAGGCAGGACAGTGTGGGAAAAGTGTATGGTGGGGGAGAGTTGTCCATGGCATGGCACACAGGAAGCAGTAAGAATCAAGGAAGGGGCCAGGTTGGGGAAGAAACTCTTTCAGGTCATGTCTCCAGTGACATCTTCTGACCAGACCCCACCTCCTGACAGCAAGTCAGCTATAAGCCTCCATAATTCAATCACCTTTCAAGAGCTCCACCTTTAAGCTCATTTGGGTTTGGGTGGACACCCAGATATAAGCCATAACATCGAGGATGATTCTCTATGAAATTTTAACTCGGGACCCAGTGATTCTGGTGAGTCTTGGTGCATTGATTAAGCTGAGTGTGTTAGTGATTTTTGTTGCTAAAACAAAATCCACAAGACCAGGAAATTTATAAAGAAAGGAGGTTTATTTAGTTCACATTTCTGGAGGCCCAAGAGCATAGCACTTGTATTTTGGCTTCTGGTGAGGGCCTCATGCTGTAGCATAACAATTCAGAGAAGCAGAAAGGGAAGTGGGAACATGCAAAGAGACTATATATATATATATATATATATATATATATATATATAATATATCCTCACTTTGTAACAACCTACTGGCATGAGAACCAATCCATTCCCCAAAGAGTGAGAACTCTATTCACTCCCACCAACTCTCATGGAAAAGGCATAAACCCCAATTAAATAATAACCTCTTAAATGCCGCTCCTCCCAATATAAACTTTAGTGGAAACAAATATTTAAACCATACCACTGTGGGGAAATATATACTACTGGGATATGTATCTCCTCAGTGCTGGGGTTGAAACTAGGGCCTTGTGCATGTCAGGGAGGTGTCCTGAGGGTATGGTAATCCATGCATGGATGAGGCCAGCAGAAATCTCAGAGAAACAGAAATCTGTTGTGAACAAAGGAGAATGAAACAGATATGCAAAGAGAAGTGGTCGCAGTGTTAGGAAAAATTTCAGGGGAAAATCAGGCTGTTACATTTGTTACTTCCTGTTGCTTTCACCAAAGTTCTACAAGAGAAGAATTAAACTAGAACTGAGAATGTCTGCATGTAGACAGAAGGAAAAAACCTCAGCAATGCTATGATAAATGCTTTCTGACTATAGCATGTAGTCTAAATTGATGTCACATAATTTTGGAGATCTATAGACTGAAATGGCCAACTGCTCTGCATCTCTAACTGAAGGTGTTATAATTAGTGACAAAGAATTAGAAGCCACAGCAAAAGATAAAATTGGTGGCCTAGGCCTTTCTCGAATAAGTTTTATTAATAAGACCACTGAGCAAGCCTACTGACAATGATCTGATTATGAGTGGTCTGATTATCTAAGGTTATTTTAGGGCTAGGGAATGGGTACAGTACAAAGACAAGTAGGTTAAAAAGGAACACTTCAGACTTACACACTAGGTCTTATCAAGACATTTGAATGTAGTTGTACATGGAATTGATTAGAATCATACTTAAATTTTTGAAGGGATTCTATTGCCCAAACAAACAGCATATTGTGGCTATTCCATGCTTAAGTAAACCGTAAGTGCCTAAGAGGAAATGCTGTAAAGTTGTGCAGTTTCCAGAATATTGTTCCAAATAGCTTCCTCAAATTTGGTCATGAACTGAATAAGAAGGATGACCTTGGGGGAAAGATTTTTTAATGAAAATAAAAAAAAAAAGGATAAGAGATATCCTCCCAGACAGCAAAACCAAGGAATTTAATCTGCTGTTAGCTCAGGGAATCCTTGTCACTCTTGTCTAGCAGGATTTGATACAAGCAGGATTTGATTGGATTGCTGTGTGTTGTCCTTGTACACATTTTCTGAACGGAGTTTTAGCACAAATATCTTGTCCCAGCCGCAGCATTTTATACTTGTTATGTGTGAAGACCAGCTGTTTTAATTTCTAGATCACAAAACTTTATAAAGAAGGCTGTGTGAGATCCACAGACTCTAAATTCAAAGTGAAAGCTCTAATCAGAAGAGACTTTTGACCTGTTTCACCTTTTTCATTTGAGAACAAAGAAATGAGTATTAACAGTGGCTACTCAAAGTGGCGGAATGAAGCAGACACTGTAGATTTGTCCCTCAATGGCCCTGTATAACAACGAACTCACTGGTTGAACTTTCTGGAAAATGTTTAAATGGACATATGTTGTTGACATATCCTTGAATCTTTTTATTGCTTCATTCTTTCTGCCTAGAGCATACTCAAAGTACCTGTGAAATACAGAAGATAATGTGGCTATAAGTTGCAGGGCAAAAGGTCTATGCGTTAAGAATTTCAGGCACCCGTAGAAAGGTATCAGCCTGCTAGAGTTTATGGGGTGTTCTTATGGCCCTCATTAATAGCCTGCAAAAAGCAAAATAATTGGGGTTGAAATTGGCATGTCCAAAAGTGAGGGGAAAGAAAATACAGATTCGGTAGTGGCCATTTATGCCTGCTGTCAGCAATTCAAAATGAATGAGACTCATATTGTGAAATCTGCAGGAGTAGAAAGCCTAAATTACTTTTATTAATATAAAGATAGAATTTTTCAAAAGCTAAGAGAAAGAAAACACAGCTGGACATAAGAATAGGCCTTGGGAAGAGCTGTTTCTCCCAGCTATCCCCTAAACATCTACTTCTGCCAAAGGAGGGCCATTACCTGGGATCATCTGTGTGTCCCCACACTAATTTTTAATGGCTTCACTGCAAAAGCCAAAGGAAAATCATTTAAGTGAGAGACAAGGGAAGCTGGGAAGATTTCTAAGGCCTTTACCTGTTAGGCTAGGGTGAAAATCTACAAATGTGAGTTGAAGGCATGTCTTCCTTTTGACTATCACTCTATGAAATAGAGCATAAATCAAACTTATTGTGTTGGAATTCTAGTCTCCTACCCCAGTGTCTATTTTCTCCTTTTTATGAAGTGGATAACCAGTTTGAACCTTGGCATATTGTCATTTGGAATAAAAGGCTGTATGCCACATTTTCCAAGCTCTGTTACTGCTGCTGGTCCTGGTCATGTCTTTAAATTCTGGTCCATGAGTCACAGGCAGTAGTGTTTTGTGCTCTTCTGTGAAGTTTCCTTAGAAGGATGGAGCCATGTACTTCTTCACTTTTCCTCACTGCCTAGAATGTGAATGTGATAGCTATTCTGAGACCTGAGAATGCTATCTTCAGAGATGTTGCAACAGAGAGCCAAAAGGAATTATATACTTCATATCAACTCCACATGATCTACTCACACACTTCTTTTATAAAGAAACAAAGAAGCTTCCACATTGGGTGAACCATTGTTGTCTTGGGTTTTTTATCCTCTAGAGAACTAAGTGTAATACTAAGTTGTATACCTACTAAATTGTTAAGGAAGTTATCTTCTTTTCTTAACCCAGCTTTATTTTGAATTCTCCTACTTAAACCCAGAAGAACCTTGACAAATAGAACCTAATATTGCTATAGTGTGTCATTCCCCCACCCTGGCTTTGCTCACACTTAATCATTTAGTGATAGTAGTTTGTGTTTTTCTCGCTGCTACAGGTATTCTTTTCCTTCCATATCATGACGGTAACCAGGAGACTTTATTTTCCCTTGTCTGGATTTTTGAATGAGACACAAGAAGCCAACTGCAATCTTGTTTGTTGTTGTTGTTGGGCTGGTTGTTTTTTTAAGCATTGTTTTATTTATAGAATTATTCTGCATTAACCCTGGAGAGAAAGGGAATAAAAGCGAAGGCTTGGTGATGGAAAAGTTAGAAAACGCAAAATGGAAAATGGCTTTGGAAAACTTTCTAAAAGACCTAGAAGAACACATAGAATGAAAAATTCAGTGAGAAGTTTGTTGCTCTTATGTTGTGTCTGAGAGACACGGCAGAACTGCGGAAGACAACATCTGGATCATACAAGCAGAGAAGCTGATCTCCAGGGGTCGTGTCTTTTGGTCTTGCAAGTGGGATTCTTGTGTCCAGGTTTAGCATAAAAGTTGTGGGAGTAATCTGTCTGTATTTTTTAAATTGTGGTAAAATATACATAACAACTTAACTAGTGCTAAGTGTACAGTTCAGCAGTATAAAGTTGTACTACCATCAACCTCCAGAACTCTTTTCGTCTTGTATGACTGAAACCCTACCCATTAAACAGTAACTCCCATTCCCTGTCTCTCAGTCCTGGCAACCATCACTCTACAGTCAGTCTCCACGCATTTGATTCTTCCTGGTACTGCATGCAGGACGGCATTTGTCCTTCTGTGACTGGGTTCATTCATTTAATGTCTGCAAGGTTCACACGTATTATTGAACGAAACAGGGTTTCCTTCTTTTAATGAATAACCAATATTCTAATCCACTTACATACTATTCATGTGAATTCCACTCTTTTCCACTCTTAGTAATATATAGTTTATCCATCCATTCATCAGTGGACACTTTGGGTTGCTTCCACAATTTAGCTATTTGTGAATAATGAATGTAGACATATAAGTGTTTGTTTGAGAATAGTTCTTTTTATAACCAGGAATGGATTTGTTATATGGTCATTCTGTTTTGCTTCTTGAGAAAATACCAAACTGCTTTTCACAATGGCTGTACCACATTAGTTCTTACCAGTAAAGCATGGTAGTTCTAATTTTTATATACTTTCCAATACTTTTTTTCCCCGTTCTTCATTTTAAAAATTCGAGTGTGTGTGAAGTGACAGTTCACTGTGGTTGTGACTTGTATTTTTCCAATGACTAATGATGTTGAGCATTTTTCATGCACATTGGCCATTGGTATTCCTCCTCCTTCTCTTATTTTGTGGTGCTAAGGATTAAAACTGGGGCTACACTCCAAGCCCTTTTAACTTTTTATTTATTTATTTATTTATTTAGAGACAGGGTCTTACTATGCATTTCAGACTGGACTTGAACTTACTATGTAACACAGGCTGGCCTTGAACTCACAGCAACCCTCCTGCCTCAGCCTCCTGAGTGCTGGAATTATAGGCCTTACTATACATTTCAGACTGGACTTGAACTTACTATGTAGCACAGGCTGACCTTGAACTCATAGCAACCTTCCTGCCTCAGCCTCCTGAGTTCTGGAATTACAGGTGTGTGCCACCATGCCTGGTTTATTTTTTATTTTGAGAGAGAATCTCACTAAGTTGACAGGCTGGCCTTGAACTTGTGATCCTGCTACCTTATCCCAGAGTGCTGGGATTAGAAGCATGCAGCATGACATGTGGCTTGTGTTTCTTCTTTGGAGAAATATCTGTTCAAGTCCTTTGCTCCACTGGTCACTTTTTTAGTTGGATTTTGCTATTAGAGTATACGATTTTTGTTCAGTGTTTTAGGTGCTAGAAATATAATAATGGGTTAGAGAGTTAGATTGACCCTGTCTTCAAGACAGATTAATGAAGGAAGCAAAATAATAATAATAACAATAATAAATAGTAGAGTGTGTTGAGTCCAGTGACAATTACATGTTCAAGGCATTGGAAGAATTTCAGAGGATTACACTAGTAGAATTGGCGAACACATGTGGGATTCTCCTTGAAGGATATTTGCCAGCACCCTCCACCAAATAAAGGAGAAAGGGTGGGTACTCCAGGCACAGTGGAAACCACAAGCAGTGGCTTGTACTCATGAAATGGTGAGGTGGGCTCTGAAACCTGCAAGCATTCATCTGCTGTAGAAGCCAAGTCCAAGGCAGGCAATGGCAAGAGATGACACTGGAGAGCTAGACAGGGACTGGTTCACGCCGGGTGTTAGAGACCACTGTAGGGTCTATTTATGGCACATCATTGAGAGGTTTTAAACATATAGCCAAACTTGTGTTTTAGATCTGAGCTTCCCAATCCTTTTCCTCATCGCATAATAATATACGCGACAATCTTTGTATGGCACTCTGAGAGGGTCACCTTGTACCTGCATGCTGCTGGATACAATTGGCCCAGGTTTCAGCTGCCCCTGTCCCAACACAGCTGATCCAAGAAGGACAGATGAGAAGCTGTAGAAGGTATGTTGAAGGCAAACAGTTACAGTAGGCTGTCAGTTAAACTAACCAGACACAGTAAGGATACAGAAAGTGATTTGGAGATAGAATTGATACTTGATAGATTTGATATAGGCAGCAAGGGATGTAGAGTGAAAAGAATTTCTGACTTGGACAACTGGATGGAGACGCCCCATGTTTGAGAGGAAAGGTATATATATATATTTTTTTCTTTTTTTTGGTACCTGGGATCGAACCTTACGTTTGCCAGGTGAGAGGAAAGATTATAAATCTAGAGCTGGATGTAAAGTTTTGCTTCACTTTGAGATGATTGCCTAGAGATGGTCATTGTGTTCTTCGCAGGCTGTGCTGTCTACAGAAAATTGAACCACATGGATCAAAAATCTAATTCAGTATGGGAATTCTTACAGCTTTCAAAGCAGCTATGGCAGTAGCTGTAAAAGAAAACTACCTTCTTTAAATGTTCCTCAGTCCACAGCCTCAAAGAGGCAATGTCATAGGTGCCATGTGACCCTAACCTCTTGGGCATTGTGGTGGATTGAAAACTGATGGTCAACTTAAACACCAGCTGAACTGTATCAGCGTGGTGCTGAGTGTGGATGGCCCACCTGAGGATTGTTGCCACCATAAAAAGGAGACCTGGAGAGGAAGAGTTGTTGTTGTTGTTTGGAGCTGTTGGTTCTTTTGGAGCTGTTGGTTCTCCTGGAGAACCTTGTTGACCTTTCCTTATATGAACTTGGCTGTTCTCATCGTCAGAGGAGCTCAGGACTCACTGACCAGCTGCACTTCACTTTGGCGGAACTCTGGTCTTTACCGTTTCCTGGCTCTGGAGGGGAAGATGTGTGCTGTTCAATTTCCAGGAGAAGCTTGTCACACTGGCTTCCTGATAAGAACTCGGCTGTTCTCATTGTCAGAAGTGCCTGGGACCTCGCTGTTGCTGAGGATGGCTGTGCTACTTTTCAGCAGAGCCCTGGTCCTTATTCTGAGCACCACTTTTTGGTTTCAGTGCAGAACCCTCAGCCTACTGGCACAGATCCTTCACAACACTGGCACAGACTTTCTAGCTTTCACTGCTGACTTTTGGGCCTTCCCAGCACAGATCTGTGAAAGAGACTTGCATGAGATATTGTTGTGGGCTCCAGGCCTCCATTTGGACTGGGGGCGTTGTCATGGGCTCTAGGTCTTCAGCTGTGGGATCCAGGCCCTCGGCTGGATTCTCTGGGTCTTTTGCATGTGGACAGATTTCTTGCACTTTGTACTTGATTCCTTGGGTGACTATTATAAATAATACTCTAAATTATGTGTCCTGTATGTAATTGTTTTCCTTGCAACCCCTGACTACAACAGGCATGATTGAATGTAGCACAGAAAAACAATCAGACTGAAGTAGAGCTGATTGGATTCTCTCTTACGAGAATCAAGAATCGGAGCCTATTGACTGGGTCGTTTCTTTGCAGGGCACCATATGCAAAGGTCATTATAGATCAGGGTTTCTCCATGTGTGGTCACCAGGTCATGAACATCAGTTCTCTGGGAACTTACTGGAAATTGAAATCCTCATGTCTACTCAACCAGAGACTCTTGTGCGGGTGGCAGCAATCTGTTTAACAAGGCTTCCAGGTGCTTCTGGTATAGGCTACCACTTATGGAGACTTTTATGATATGGCTACTATTCTAAGAGTAACCCTCATCAATCCTCTGAATGCCAGCAGTAAGCTGAGAAAGCAGCTTGCAGAGAGGCAGATTGGAGCATAGAGAGATAGACTGACAGGGAGGCTGAGGCAGAGACAGGAGAAACCAGCTGCCTGATAACTTTCCAGTTCCCTGAAGCCTAGTTGTTCTTTCTACAATTGGAATTGGTGAAATTTTCCTTTAGCAGTATATAAATGCCTTTTATTTGATTGGGGTTTTCTTATTATTGTGTATTTACTGTGTAGCCACTCTTCCAGGCATCACAAAGGATACCAAGGTCAGTTAAATGTGATTCTTGCTGCTGAGAAGCCCAGTTTAATGGCAGAGTCATTATAGACAAGGTTACAATCATGGTAGGGGAGATGGGTACCGAGCTTTGAGATTACTGATAAGCATGGAAAAATAAAATATTAGCTGCATCGCAATGGTAGCAGGTTAGATCCAGAGAAGACCCAAGGAGGAGTTGATTGCTGATATATGCCCTGGTGAGTAAGTTTGCAAAGACGTGGGAGCCTTTTCCAAGTGGACAGAAAAATGGCACAGAGATACAGGAAACTGTGGTGTGTATCTAGGGAGCAGTGTATGATGCAAGGGCAAATCCAAATCAAAGACTAGAAGTGTAATTCTTCCCCTTGAAAGGAAGGGAAGAGACTTCATCCCACCCCTTTTCTTTCCACATTTCCTCCTGTGTCCTTTTCAATACACATAAATCTTTACAAGGGCTAAATAAATAAGGCTTTCACCTAATCTCTGAACTCCTGGGAGACATCATTGTGATATGCACACATCAAGGGAGTTAGCTCGCCTATCTCCCAGTTCCCATAGGAGGATAGGAACCTAATCTCTGTGTGGGGGAAGGCAGAACTTGCTTCAATCTGCAGAACAGCTTCCTGCCACAAAGATATGAAAAATTTATTTTGCCTCCAGATAAAGCCAACTCAGGCAATATCCCATTGTCATGATAAAATTGGACAAATTTTTGTGTGACAAGAGATGCTTTTCTTACTTGTGGATTGGTTATTGCTTACCGTGAGACCATTCATATAATAGGTTGTATCTGCTTGGCTATATAAAGGGGTGACGGTCCTTTCTGTCTGTGTTCTCTTGGCAGACAGCCTGTGATGTGCATCACATTCTGGCTTAACGCTTATTCAATAAGAAAGAGTTTTCACCCCTCTAATATCTTTGGGGAGAGAATTCTGAGTGGGAGATCTCTTTTGAATTATATTTCCCCAAAAGTAATTTTGTCTGCCTGGAGTATATTATGACGCATAGTCTCTCCTTGAACAAACTTTAATCAGGCTCTCCTAAATCCTCTCCGAACTGGGCCTCAACTTTTGGACTTCCATTACTGTCTTTGCATGGCCCAATTTTAGCAAGAATTCCACTGATTGAGTTAGCCAGAAGCCTCAATCCTCAATATCTAATTACCCTCAGTATCTCATCAGATTCCTCATTTTCCACAACCCGTCTGATGAAGTCCCTAATCCTAGTCTGCCTGCAGCAAGAATCCTTTTAGGTCAGTTTAGCCAGAATGCCCCTTCACCCCTGTTCTTCCCTCTTAATTACTTTCCATCCACTGACCCCCACCCTGCTCCTTGGGTGAGAATCCCCACTTTTCCTTATTATGTTTAGAATTTAACCCAGTTCAGTACTCAGATCTCTTTTTCCTTGTTGCAATAGTTCTGAATAAAATCTGTTTTTACCATTTTAATTACTGTGCAGCGCAGGGTTTCTTTGATGTGAAGTGACAGAGAAAAGAAAGATGAAGCTAAAGGGCAAGCCTGGAGTCAGAGCATAAGAGTACTATGTTTGCGTGTGGGCCTTGCCCCAGAGCCATGGAGTGATTATGGAAGATTTGTAGTCAGGGAAGGAAAATGAACAGATTCTGGCTGTAGAAAAAGGATTCCAGCAGTAATGTGGAGGATGGATTAGAAGGGAGGTTTGGAAAGAAGTGGCATAGAACCAAATGATACAGGGTAATAATTTTAAAATACTAGTTAAGTTTTTAGTCTAGTGTTGCTCCAAAAAATTATTCTTTGACTGACTTTCTGTAAGCCACCCTAACAATATCTGGGGTGATTGTTCTGACTCACAAGGACAGTATTTCTCCAGGACGGGGAGGATAGAGGACAGCAGTAGTCAGTGTGACTGCATGTTGGTCACATACCTTGACAATTTTCCTGAATGCTTTTCATTAACACTAGTCCCACAGTGTCATCCTAATGACGCCCAAGATCCCAAGCATTGTTAAGTTCTAAAATATTTTTTGTGGTGTCCATCAGGAGAAAGGAGTTACTAATCATTGTGGTCTCTACTGTTGGCTGGTGGCTCAGTTTATGGTAAATGCTTGATTTTATTAGTGAGTTCTTGGACACATTTGCAAAATTGGGGTGAGTCTGGATAACACAAATTCGTCATTTGTTGATAGCAGTACCTAGAGCCCCAAACTGACTTTTGATTTTCTGGACTCATATGGGTACAGGTTTTCCTAGTATAAACTCCCATAGACAAATTCAAGTTGGGTCTCTTAGTAGAAGAACCACGACAATTTGAATGAACTGCACACATGTTTATTAAATAGTTAACAAAGGCACATCAATAATCACTTACAATATATTCAATTAATATGGGCACAACTCTTAACTGCCAATTTTTCCTAAAAAATTATTGTTCAGCTCGTAAGGTTGTGACAGCTAAAGGCAAAGTCTCAGTGCCAATCTTACTCTTCCCCACTCTCTTCTTGAGAACCATACTGATCCTCCACGGGTTGCCCGTAATCTCGTGGGCCATGCAGTCCGTGGGAGCACGCTGATCGCAGACACACCTCTGATTCCTTCTCCACTCCCTCAAGTCCAGTTTTAGTGAACACATTGTCTTGTTTACTGGGTGGCTCCTGCTGTCCACCCTCTGTTACACTATGATTTTTCACCAATCTCACTCTTCGCAGTTGTACACGAAAGCAACATATTGTGTCACTTACAGGGAAACACCTCCTCTCTCTCATCAGGGAAACTGTACCTTGCACTGGGCACCTTAGATGTCATTGCATTGTGCTCTGCTTCCATGCACAAGACAAAACTGCTGGCCTGCTCTGACCAGAATTGCTGTCTTATGTGGATTTCTGCATCTGCTTCAGAATTCTGTACTTCTGCTTTGGGGATCTGTTAGTATAGATGAGAATCAGATCATCTGTACTTCTCAGAAACATTACCCTACGTCCCAGTGGCAGCCCCTTCTAATGTTCTGTGCTTGGAGCCCTTGACTTTTATTTCCCAGAAGTTCACTGTCCTCCTGCTTAGGGGAGAAGTGTTCAATTAGCAAAAGGAAAACCCAGGAGGGCTCATTTAAATAGAAACTTCTGGTACAGCAAAGAGTCAAATGAAAAAATCAGAGTATGTATGTTCATCTGTTGAATATTAGCATGTGTACCAGGTGTGACTGAAATACATAGTGAAAGTTTACAATTTAAAAATTTATCACGGTAAAAGGTGTATTGAATTTTTATTTTTATTTTTTTTGCGGCACCAGGGATTGAACTCACAGCCTCGCGCCTGCCAGACAGGCACTTAAGCTGCTGAGCCAAACTCCCGGCCCTGGTTTTTTGAAGCAGGGTCGCACTATGTAGCTCAGGCCGGCCTTGCGCTCGCGTTGTAGCCCAGGCCGGCCTCAAACTCACAACGCTCCCCCTACCTCAGCCTCCCGAGTGGTGGGATTAAAGGCGTGCGCCACCACGCCCGGCTAGGTGTATTGATCTTAATCCCCCTCAAAATACTCCCCTTCACTCTGAACACACTTATCCCACGGTTCTTGTCCTTTCTGAAGCAGTTCTGAGAAGTCCTCTTTTATGTCGTTATGAGATGTGATTAAAAGATGCAGTGAAGGCTGCTGCCACATACCATCTGACAGAAAGGCAGGCTTGTAAAAGCAAGACTGTATTTTCATCCCCCTTATTTACCAGATCCGGCACCATGTGACTTCTGGCTGTTCCCCAAAGTCAAAATGACCATGAAAAATAAACATTTTCAATTCATTCAAGGCATCGAGGCAGCCAGGACAGTGCAAACTGAAAACTATCATGAACATAGACTTTCAGAACTGCTTCAAAAAGTGGCAAAAATAATGGGATAAGGGAGCTCAAGGTGAGGGAAATTATTTTGAGGATTAATGGCAGTATGTCTTCTATTGTAATTAAAATATTTAAACATCCACCTTAGTTTTTGATCACGCTTTGTTGGCTTTAGATTTCCCCAGAAATATGATAGTGTATAGACCTGTCACTGTGTCATGCTTATTTCAGATGCTGACCATGAGAATGAATTCTGGTCCATGGAATTTGGGGATGACCACTCTCTATCATTTATCATTATTTCAGGACTTTCTTGAAAATTATAAAATTATAAGTCTTCAATTTTTGGCCTTCTTGAGGTGGTAAATGATTGCAGTGCTGATCTGTAGGAATTTGATTGCTGCTTCTATATGCTGAGATTTAATGGCTACACTATGGCTTTGATAAAATGCACGTCCTAACACTCTAGCATTACAGAATGGCCGTGTTCAATGTGCCACCCCTCCTGGGCACATGTGCACATGGCTGTCTGATACTGTACCACTGGAGAGTCGTGCCTTTTTAAGTACAAATACTCCCACGAGGGGCAGCACAGTAAACATTGCCATTCTTTGACACTAGAGTTAGATTTTCTCTCACAAATCTCAGCTGTGAGTGCTCCCTTAGCTTGATATGCCCAACAGGAAAAGTTCTGAAGTGGAGAAATACAGATCTATCTGAGGATGCAGGCCTGACAAATTGCTACCGTATGGTTTTTAGAGGGCAAAGGCCACGTTGAGGGATGAATAAAGGAAGGCCTTAGAAAGACGCCCTGAAGAGAAGTTGCTAAGTTTCCAAGACAAACTCGGTTTACATATACTTTTGTCACCTTTCTCCTGACAAATAAAAACTGCAAGACTCCATTTTGACCAGGGTTGGGAAAGCCTGCCCTGATTTCTTCCTTATCATTCTGCAGCTTCAAAGAGAGAGACAAACAGAAATCTGAAGAGGCCAAAGACCTCTAGTAAACGTCTATGCACTGAACTGGTTTTAATGCTAGGTTTATCAGGCTCACAGAAACACACACAACACATGAAAGTTGGCTTAGATTATAGTTGGCTTATCAAAAAATGCCAAAGTTGGAACCACATTAGAAGTAGGAAAGTAGGGCACAAAGGGCAAGGGTCATCCATATGGTATCACTGATACTAGACAAGAGCCCAGCCTCCTCCCTGAATGTGTCACTGTTATAGAGAGATGAGTAATACTTTGCCACAACCTCTGATCCAAATGCTTTTCAGCTGGGGTTTGTCAACTTGACTACAGAAGGGTGATCGATGCAGAGAAATTCTGGATTGCTTTGTCTGAAGGGTTTAGAAATCTGACAGAATAAAGCATTACCAAGTTACATTTGTTTTCTTAAAGAACAAAAATAATTACCCTTTCATTCCTGTCCCTTTTGTTAGTGATAAGCAATTTTAAGTGACAAAACATTTTAATGGAAAAATGCATGCATCTCATTATCATGCCCATCTGTAAAGGGATGAAATGAACAACCCTGGTTTCATACATCAAACTGAAGATGCAGGATGGAAATAAATACCTGGCACCCACAAACTTCTGATAACATATCTTAGAATATGCCTTAGGGTTTTGCAGGCACAACAGAAACCAGTAAGCATGATCTCTAGATTCTTAGTTTTCTTTTACTAAAATACAAATATCTTTCCTGTGTCAGCTAACTTCAATCTTAAATGAATAATACATCTAACATGAGGGATATATTGTTTACATAATTTAAAATTCTAGAAGTATTTGGAAATAAACTTACTCTGTGTATGAAATATAACACTGGGCAAATAAATTTAAATTTTATATTAGAATTACAAAATATTAGGATTAATATGCTAGGACATGAATAGCTTTTAAGTGAGCTCTTAATGTATGAATACGGATTCATAAAAAAGACAGAACCATGAAATTTACGTACTTTATTAAAAGAACGAAATTAAACATAAAAGTAGCATACTAAAATGAGTTACAAAATGCACACTTCTAAACACAGATAGGCACCACACCACTAGAACTTGCAAAAAATAAAACAAAAGTCAACACATCTACAGTTGAGGGAATGAGCTATTGAACTTTGCAGGCAAAATATGACGCTACAATGGGAATGTTTTTTATTTGTAAAATATTCTGATTCTTATTTAAATCCATAGTGTTTGTATGGGGCTAAACATTTATTGTAAGTGTTTTTAAATAGCTTTTTTTCTTCTCAAAATATTTCCTCAATTGTCTACATTCCAGATTGTTATTATACGAGTGCATGCAGTCAACTCGTAAAGAGTACATTTAAAAGTAACCCTTTTATTTTAAAAAATTTAATTTATAGCTAGGCATAGCAGCACATACCTGTAGACCCAACTAATCCAGAAGGAGGATTGTTTGAACCCAGGAATTTCACACCATCCTGAACAACACAGAGAGACCCAGCCTCAAAAAAAAAAAAAAAGAATATATATATATATAAAATTTAAATTCTTGAATTTAGAAACAAATGGCTCATTTTCTATGAATTAAAGCAGCAACAATAAAAATAAAAGGAAACGTTTTCGAAAAGGGCATTCCCAGAATCTAATGATGTGCTGATTATGTCATTCCTTCAACCGCTAGACACAAAAGATACAGCAAAAAAAAATTTGGTTTCCATCACTAACAGATAACATCTATATATAGAAATAAAGCTTTGGATTGAAGCAGTTCTATGATAGATAAATCTTTAAATTGTGTGTTTGGTAGGATAAAGCTTATATATAATAGCTGTGTTACTTTAGGTCTTGTTACAAAGGTATTTTAAAAAAATAACACGATGTAGATGACTAGTAAAATTTTTTCATTTTCTACAAAGAGTTGTAACTTATTTCATAGTGATACATATTTATTTTAGGAATACAATAATTAAGGAAGAGTTCTATATAAAGATAAAATTTCTTGTAATACTCCAGCTTTTAAGCATTAATGAGAAATTCCTTACAGGCAAGGACAAATTGAGGAGCTGGAGATTATATGAATTAGTCAAGCTAAATCTTAATAGATTTTTTTTTTGGTCTCAATTACATGTCTTTGTTATACTGCATGCCCTGACTTGTTTTACTTATTTAATACACAGTCACTATGTCTACACATTTCCTGTGGCTTGTGCCTCCTGATGGGACTGTCCTGTGCCATGCAATGGGATAGTCATGCATGTATCACTGGTGCTTCACAACCACACAGCAGCGATACATATGAATTATGGCCACATCGGGAACGCATTAGGCTCCAAAGACTGAGAGCCAAGGGCTGTCACTCCTCCTATTGTGTAGATGATTCTTGTTGATTTAAAATCTCACATCTCAGGCTAGAAATGTAACGCAGTGGTAAAGCAATTGGCTAGCACACGTGAGGCCCTAGATTCAATCTCTAGCACTGCAAACAAAACAAATCTCATATCTCTACTAACCTTATGAAAATAGATTCTTTTCTTGGCTTACAGATTCACCAGGAAATCCGAACACGAGGAAATGGGTTAAATTGGAAATGTGTGTTGGCGATAAGGTCGAAGTTAGGAGTTCCTAACTACATAATGAAACAATGTTTACAGTTTATAACAATGGAAATGCTGGCCAGATTGTCAGGCTGTTCCTTGTATCATGAACACTAAGTGATTATAAGCTGATGGGAGAAAAAATTTCTAGCCAAATGGCCCTGAGTTATTGGACAACTATAAGGTTTGGATTGCTTTCTGGCTCTGTCTGTCTGCCTGTCTGTCTGTCTCTCTGGGAATGTAACTAAGGGCCTCACAATGGTAACAAACACACTATCACTGAGCCAGCCTCCAGCCTCATGGTTCTGTCTCTGAGAGAACTAGCAAAATAGGTAGCAATGTCTCAACACCACCTCTTCTAACACCAGAATGCTGTCCTTTTCCAGGGTGAGAACTACATGCCTCAAAATGTGAAGGATTCCAAGTACCTGTGGTGACCTATCCTTTAAACTTTCCAACCTCAACCCTTCTTAGGCCTCTATGCTTGGGGACAAGAAAGTTCCATGGCTATCTGTAGATGGTGTGGAGCTAAAACTGGTAGGGGAAGTCAGATCAAAGTATTCTCTTCCAGCTCCTGTATTATGTAAGATTTTGGCTGGTTCTGTTCAGTTTTATTTGAACAAAACATTGGGAGGTTCAAGTGGCACAGCGAAGTAGTACTTTGTAATCTGGTAAAGGGACGTCAGAAAACAGCTCCCACTGAACATGTACAGTGCAAATAAAGCTGTTGCTGAAGTTGTGCCAGGAGCATATTTCTTTCCTTGAATGGAGCAAACTGACCTATAGTGGTCACTTAACTAGGATATGAAATCTTGCAATGGTTGCCAATTTGTTTTGGGGTTCTGGATCTTAAAGTAGGGATAGAAGTCAACATTAATATTTTAAATGTCACTTGAATACATATTAATTGACATACATGCTCACTGATGTCATATAGCAATAATTTTCTGTGAAAAGATGAAATCTGAGTCGATCATAATGAAAATAGCTATCTTGCAATTTACAGGGTATTTCACTGCTTGTAGTCACTGAAAAAAAAAATCTCTGCGACAACCCATCTGGTGTGTGTGTGTGTGTGTGTGTGTGTGTGTAAAGTGGAGATTCACTTAAAAAGCAAACAATCTTTGCTAGTGGTCTTACTAAAAGAAGTAGTTCTACTATTGTTCAGTGTTGTTAGCTAACGTTGACCTGTTACCTGTTACCAATTTTCTCTTCCAGTAAGATGTAGCTAACTAGAAAGCCTCCACAACAGCAAAGCAACATTATGCTTTATATATCTTAGAGCAAAATGGAAAAGACCCTCCTTTTCAAAGCCTTAGGAATAACTTTCTCTTACTGACTTTTCCACCATTATCACAGTCTCCTTGTACTTAAAACAAAGCTCCAAGGATTGCTTTCATGGACTATATAAATATGTGCAAAAAAAGGTGTGTCTCACACATTCGCGCCCTAACTTTGACAATCAGGTAACTGCAGCATATGTCTCTTAAACACTGCTCAGGGGCTGTTCCACAGTATCTTTATATATGGATTTGCAAAGATGAATTAATTTCAAAATGCATTTAATCATGTTTCAATCCTCATGCATATTTGCATACACAGTTTCAGAAAAAAAGAATTTTTGCCACTACAGATATGTCATACAAAGAGTAATTTTCAATAAACAAAGGTATGAAAAAGTCAATGAATATATATATTCTCAATATATTGTGTTTTGAAGTCAAAATACTGTGGAATAACCCTATCAACACAACAAAGTCTACAAATATAAAGTCTGCTTCTAGAATCCATGTGTTGTAAACTTTTTGACCAAAAAGTCACAGGTCACAAATTCAGCTTTCACATGTGACTTAGGGATTAAAATATTCAACCATATCTGTTTTCTGAGTTTTGAACTATATCATCTACATGCTCATACTGTCACAAACCACAGATAGTTTACAAATAATATTTCCACACACGTACACACGAGTGTCTAAAGGTAGCCATGTTGTAGTTTTGTTGCCAAAGCGACAACTAAATATAGTTAACAATTATTATTTTTGTATAAAGTTAAGTTTGTTCTTACACTGTGAACTGTAGAGAGTAGTTATGGACTGTCACCTATATCTGCCATGCTTTAGTGTCAGTTTAGAATCTATCTAGGTAGGCTGAATATATGTAGTAAAATAAACACTTATCAACTTTAACTATCCTTCAAAATTAAATTCTTAAATTCATCAGTTACTTAGAGATATAAAAAGTCATAAAATAAAAACCTTAAAAACTAAGAATAAGAAAAATGAAAAGATGGCACCCCTCAGTGAGTTGGTGCTCCGACTCTAGATTTGTAGTTATATTTACAATTTGATTAGGCTATCAACTAAATTGGCAAACATTTTTGGTGTGCTCTTTTACATGCTGGTTACTCTATTGCCTTCGGCAGGCACTGATAAAATTAGACTACTATCACTACTCTTAATCAGAATTTGGGAAATCAAATTCCCCCTATAAATTTTCTGTTTCTATTTCAATGTGTATAAAATATATGAGAGATAAGAATGAGTACATCAGTTTCTAATCATTCTGCGCATGACTGCCCACCCAATAGACTAAAAGAACTCAGAAAACTTGTGGCCGTGCTTTACGTAAGCGCACTCGCATTGACTCCAAAAGGGGAAAAAAAGGACCAAATAACATTCCAAGAAGCCCTGAGCCTTTGCTCTTCTCTTGAAAAAAAGTAACGTAAATGTTGCTCCTCACTGGTCAGGCCACTAAAAACTGATTCAAGGTGAAATTTCATTTAGTACCTGCTGATGGCAGGGATGAGGCCCTGGCATCTTCCCAAATTGGAGAGCAGCAGGTGCAGGAGAGCTGAGGCTTCCCGCTAGTGAACACAGCCTAGTACCATAGGACAACACTCATGGCCAGATCAAAGTGCTTTAGCATGATCAGAAACTGATGGAGATGACTCGACAGAATAGGGGAAAGATGGCTTTTATGGTTAGCTACAAATTAAAGTCTAATCTAGAAAAGTGAAATGAAATGCAACAGCTGGTTGTGGAATCATGCTCAATTGCAAAAGTAAATACTGTATTTAAATAGTAATTTTTATGAATCCATTTATCTTATTTTAATCTTAATCCTTTTTAAAATATACTTTCATAATGGTCATATAGTACTTTTTGTAAAAAAATTGATACTATTAAAACACTCTTAAAAGATAACTTTTAGATTATTTTTCAGTATATAAGACCCGTCTTATTCAAGTTTCAGCACTCTTGCGTATTTGCACAAAAGGCTGAGAAAAATGGACAAAAGCAATAATTTTGGATAAATAAAAATAGAGGCCCTTGTAAAATACAAAGATTATAAAATGTTAACTAAGAATTATGAGTGATTAGAATTTTATATATACAATTAATCCAGTAAATTTTTGTTTAGAGTCACTGATTACTTTGTGACTTGCCTTTTGAACTGGAAATTTATAGTCTAATGACTTATCAATTGTGTCTTTTTTTGAATAAAGATAATTTGAATAAGTCATTGCACAACTCAAGAGTGCTATCTTAAAATTTCACTTTCTCAACTGTTGAATTTGATCAAAACTTTGGGGCTTTGAGCTTTCTTTCCTTAAATTCATTTATATAGCGACTTTTAAAATGCCAACAATGTAGAAAATGGTGGCACTCAAAATACAACTACCCTGAATATTCCTCACTCAATATTTTACTAAAAATAAGTCATTATTAGTCTTCCAGTGCTTACAGCAACATGAAAATAGCTGTACTTTAGGTCTATGTACATCTTTGTCAAAAGTTCAAAAAGTTAAATGAGATAGTATGTTGCATCAAAAATGTTAAACTATACAAAAGTTCATTTTGCACAAAAAACTGTTCCCATCTCCATTAAGGAATACATCTAGACTAGCTCAGGTGCATCCTTCCTGGATTCATGTGGTCAGATCCGCCCGTCTGGAGAAGCACACTGATTATACAAAACTCAGCTCCACACACAAGGCATCTCTAAAAGGCATATCCTAGTTTCTTCTCTAGCAATGTTAAGATGTCAGGAAAGAGAAAGCAAGTGGTTCAAAGAGTTTCAGGTAGAAGAACAAATTCTAATCTCTAACTGCAGGCAACAGTGTTAACAGATGACAGTGGTTCAATACAAGTAAGACTGTTTAGAAATCACAGTTGAGCAGGATTTGGATTGATAATTAAGACCAATAGGATACCAACTACTGGAGATAATTTTACTCTTTTGTATTCTGAGCCAGACTGATCTGCTTTAAGATGGAGTCTCAAATGCTCTGAAGCACATCACGAAAAAGATTTACAATTGGAGTCTGGAGATGATTCTGGGTCTCACAATGGCTAGTTAGCTTTGGGGAAGTCACATAGTCTTGAGTTTCAGTTTTATCAACTATAAAAAAAGTTTTTGCTAGTTCCATTGTTTTGCAATTCAAACCTACTAGTTGGCTTAAGGTATCCGAAATCAGATTTTCTCTTTGTTGGTCATTTTCACAAAGGCGAAAAACAACCCTTTTCTCTATATCAAATTTGATGGTTTTATATTTTCTGGTGAGAGAACATGCATTTAGTAGAACATATTAAATCTAAACTTGAATAAGAATATTATATTTCGACCACTATACAATAACTGAGTAGAATGGAGATGTAATATAGAGCACAGAAATTACTTGCTGTTTTACTCATGTAAAATTATTTCATAAGCATTAATGAGAATTCAGCTCGCCTCTGTGTAATACGGTCACACTGTATCAACCAAAGAGTACTAATCTATCCTATTATGAACAGACTTAATGGCAAATGAATCTAAACAAGTGAAAAAAGAGGCTTAGTTTTGATGCAAAACATTCTGATGTTAAAGTTTGGACAGGGAGATGCTTGTCATATATCACAGGCACTTGTTCCTTCACTGAAATGTTTCATGAAATTGGGAATTGGGTTAAACTGAAGCTCAAGGCAAGTGTGGACATCTTTTCCAGTTCTTTTGCATAAATCAACAGGTAATTTTAAATGCCTCCCTATCCCAGTCCCTGCCATTTCCCCAAACTTGTACTCAGGCTCCCTCTGTGATCAATAGAGAAGATTGCCCATTTGAGGAGGAAAGGCCTCACTTGGAACCAATGCTCTTTCACCCTGACTGACTTGTGCTAGATTGCATCTTATTATTTAAAGAATAGTCTAAGAGCTAGAGCCATTTGCATTTGGAAAATGGCACTTGTGGAAAAGGCTACATTGCAATGGTTTTACACACTTTCCGCCAGTATGTAAAAACTATCTTTACCTCCCCCATTTCTCTGTTTGAATTATAATCTGCAATTAGCATACCTTTAAGCCCCCAAGTACCACTTTCTTAGGTGAAGATCACAAATGGTACAATTTTAGACACTCAACGTAGGAGATAGAATTTTTGAAAATCAAAAGCATGTAATGGTTACTTTCCATAATTTTTAGTATAAATGCTGAAAAAATCATTAAAAAGTGAATTCTTTTTTAAGCAATTTAAAAGGAGTGTATTAGGGGTTAATGTTTTAAGAAATTCCCTACGTTGTGTGGCTAGTTATTTCTCTCTTGAAAAAAAATCTAGTAACTTTATTGAATTACACAAGGTTAGATCTGTAGATACAAATTATACACATGCATGTTTATGAACAGGTTCTGTGCACACTCAAAAGTGAGGCATTGTAAATGTGTGCCCCAAGAAACCTACAGAAATATTCTAAAGAGAGCATATTAACATGAACCTGCCATGTTTTTCAAGCACAAAAACTTCTGTTCCCTACTAATAACGTTTCAATTTGTATTAAACACCACACAAACACAGCAAAACACTATAGTATGTGAAAACTAAACACAGCCCAACCCAATACAATACCACTCTGGATAAAATAGTACTGGATATATCTGTTACATTCTAAATCAATTCAATAGACTGTCCTGTAAACAATATAGTAAGGTAACACTTCAAAAACAGATGAACATTTAGCCACCAAAATGTACAGTAAGCCAATAGCACACTGTGGAACTTCATTTAGTATGATGGTTACAGGAAAAAAACCACAACATTTTATTATCATGTTCTACCTAATAATTCAAATAAGATAGATGGTAGTTATTTTCTGATTGGGTTTTAACATCTCCACTGATTTTAATGCTTTATTTTTATTTGGATTTGTTGGCTGGCATGTTCACTTTGTTTAATATATTGACTGCACCATGCTTATTGTTGTGTTGCTAGAAGAGGACATATGAGAATATATATAGAAAGGCCATATGGAGGTTCGCATGGAGAGATTCTGATACTCCGTAACTCTGCTGTTCAGAATTTCGACTGAAATGAGAAAAAAGAGAAAGAGAGAGAGTGAGAAATTTTGAAGAATTATTAAACTAGGAGCCAGGCAACTGGTTCTTGTTCCTGTTCTGAGAATGAACTATCCCAGAATATTCCCCATTCTCAATTTCAGATTTGACATCTGTGAAAATGGGACTGATGGAGATAGTTACTACAGCACCACATAGCTTTGATAAATCTACTTTAGTGATGGCGAACCTTTTAGAGACCGAGTGCCAAACTGTAGCCCAAAACCCATGTATTTATCACCAAGAGCCAGCACTGCAATCAGACCTGAATACTGAGTTTTAGTGTGGAAAAAACAACTCTACATTAACATCTTTTGTCTTAAAAGAAAAACACAGTAACATGAGTGCCATAGGTTCTCTACCATTGATATATGGAAAGCTCCTATCGAGGAGCTAATGTGGAGAAATTCCCTAACAGAGATGCACCCCATTGTTTAAGGCATTTTCAATACAACCCTGAAACGTTTTGGTGATCATGCACCCATAGTCTCATCTCCTTTAAAAGGCATACGTTGAGAAAACACTTTGAAATATGCCGGTATTGTGAAAATTTACTTTTTAGCTGAATGTTTTAAAACCATGCAGAAACAGTCTAAGTGAGATACATAGATAGCATTATACTAAATTATATTTTTGATCTTTAAAATTTTTCAACACCTGTTACAATTTGAAGTGATTACCCATTCTGCCAAATACTGCTACATTTTCTAATGAACCAGCAAAAAAGAATCACACTTCCCCTTTGGCGGAAAGTTAATTACATTTGACGACTTTTGTTTACCTTGGTGTGCAGCAGCCTGTGAAAGTCTAGCAAATGTTGATAAAATCTACATTCTCATATTTAATGCTTTTCCCAAGTTGCCACCATCCCAAACGACACTCCTGCAAACCATTACAACTTACAGCTTCTTCCATTATTCCACATACTCAAAGACATCTTTTTAAAACATTCCTTATGATGGAGAAGACCTGTTTAAATCACTCAGCTATCTACTGTGTCCAAAATAAGAGTTCTGGGCCTTTTCCTCAGCAGCACAGAAGGAATAGCTGGGATCTGGGGGACAAGTCCAACAGAGAACACAACTGCTGCCTCCTTCAACCAAGTGAGAGAGACGCTGCAGGTGTAACGACTTAGCAACTTTCAATAAGTAATCTGTGAAATTCAGAGTTGGCACACTTGTTTAATAAATCCCTAGAATTAAGATAAATGGGATTCTTAAGTGACCTCAGAAGACATAGTTCCAAGTGAGTGACTGCTCAAATTAAGTGTGTGCTACTGTGGGCCCTGGACCAAGCAAAGAGAGGTCAAAGAGGAAGGGAGAAAACCCAGTAACAACAAAATTTTTTTAAAAACATGATTCAAATGAAAGTAATGGTTTAATTGCTAAATTATGTCACTCAAAACTCAAAACAGGTGCAACAATTCTGTTTGACTTACACAGGTAGCAACACAATGCTGCAGGCAATAAAAGCATTTTGTTCAGTGTCCTCGGAAAGGCACAATGCTTACTGTCTTTAACGTAATCATCTCAATCAAATTCTTACAAAAGTACTTTATTTTACTTCACTAAAAAATAAAACTATAAAAATGTTAGACTTAAAATTCAAAGTGATTTGCAATTTTGGCTAATAAATTCTACCCCCTCGACAACAGAAAAATGTTTCAGAATTTGTAAGCTCACTGGGAAAATAATAGTACTGCTGTCATTTCCATAGTTTAAAATATATATTTGCTCTCACATTTTAATTCAGAAAATTTAGGATGTGTAAATTAAGCTGTAAGTTACAAGCAATATCTGTTAATAAAAATACAAAAACCTTTAGTAAATGAAATAATCTAAATAAAAGATACAACCTATTTTACTCATTATTAATACTTAAACGGACCTACTGGTATCTTTTGCAACTGCACAACAAACATGATGCTACTCAGTTCATCTATTTTTAATTGGAGTATCTATGGTAGTAAGAAAGATTTTAGATTAAAAGTTCCTTGAGATTCTGTTTAATTTGTTTGCTTCTTGGACATGGTGGTCAATAACCATAATAAATTTCACAGGAAATTCTGGACATACAGACCATTTCACTGTTAATTTTGCAAAGCACAGATTAGAGCATGGCTTGCTGCCCCAATGAGTTAATGATCTGTGTACTTCATGGTTATTTTGCTCGTAATTTAAACAGCAGTGGAACTTGCAGTCTGTGGGCATGGTTAGAACTTTGATGAGGCAGTACAACCATAACGTTATTCAGTAACTATTGTATGTATTGCCTTACAATTTTAAGACTCTCCCAAAACTTAAAATTTTCCTATGACTCTGCCTGAAATACCTATAGCAAATGAAAAAGCAACACAAACATATCTAATGTCTATAGGAAAGGGCATTTCTGGTGCAATCACTGGTAATGATAAGGATATCTGTGCCTTGGAAAGAAATGTGATGTCTTGCTTTCTTTCCAGTGGATCTGAAAGTAAGGGTGATGATTGTACTAAGTCAAAGTTCAAACACAATAACCAAAAATGGCAGTAAAGTAAAATAAATTCTCCTCTTGACCAATGAGGAAGAATTTAATAAATATTTAGTACAGTACAGGCATTTGAGGATTGGTGTGGCACTAATAATGGATATAGGATATCAAGAACCACATCTGATAATTGATTAAAATGAGTAAACTTCTGCTGATGAACTTTAGGATGAATAGAAAGTGCACACAGTACTCTAGAATGCACACAACAAGAAAACTAATAAACGTGACAACTGCTTAAGAAACACATATGTATACAGACTGACGTCTCTCACCAATCCAAAAAGCATATACTGTGCCTTTCCAAAGTGTCGTTGTAACCTAGGTCTCAACAGGTGAAATAAATGGCCAAACCTGATTGCCTGTAGTTGTTGCAGCGAAGGGAACGTTGGTGGCAGGTGTTGCTGCTGCAGACACAGTGGGAGGTGTAGCACCGTGCATCACAGGCACTTTCAGTAGGAAACCACGGAAGCAACTCACAGGAAGGTGGAGCATTTAGGCAACCAGGACGTATGCGATGGAATGGGGCGTGGTAGGTATCACAGCAACAAGCCATGTGACATCATCATGATGGATACACCAGGGTGCAACATGCAATCACAATCAGTGCAAAGCAACACAGCATGGAAGGGGGAAAAATTTAAAAAGAGAAAACGGGAAAGCCAATTATAATTACCATTTAGAAAAAAACGGAACCATTCTCAACATTTAGTAAGTTTTTGAGCGGAATCACATTGTAGTTGACTCAAAGGGCCAAATTTTCTCAAGGGGTTACAATGAATGCACATTAAAAAAAAATCCGATGTTATCAGGGCTGTCTGAAGCTAATTAAGTAGACAAGTAACTGGCCTGCACATTAGACAGGGGATTAGGGAATTGTAAACTGGGGTTTAGGTTTCATTGACTTATGCACATAAGTGCCTGCCCTAGTTTCGCAGGTGCAAAAGGGTGGTTTCATGTATACTTACCTGATTTGCAGGCAAAAAGAAAAAGGTAGCTTTATTTGCTATGTGGTAAGAGAGCAGCTATAAAGAACACAGTGAAGTATACATGCAAATTTTTACATATACCTCTAGCAAATTCCTTGGGATCTTTGGCTCCACATCAAATACATGGAGTAGTTCATAGTAAATCTTGCCTTGACAGCAAATATTCGAGCTACAATGGCTAGCAGCTGCAAAATCTCTTTTAGGACATTTTTCACTTTGCCTTTTCTAGTCTCTATTTTATTTTGAAAGCTTTTGGATGCTTTTCTAATTTCCAGCTCATTTCAGAAAGCTAACCAGGGAATTAATGTGCGAATGGCAATGTGTGAATGGCAAGCATACATATACAATAATTTATCATGTGTACATCAATTGAATTCAGATTTTCTGAAAGTTTACTGAGGAAGTTAATGATTAAAAGGAGGAAAATCAATATACGCAATGTCATGGGAACCAAAAATGTATCCCAAATGGTAATTAAGAGAACTTCATCATTATCCCTTCCGTTCATCCCAAGTTACATATTACCTACAGCTATCCTTTATTGTCTGATGTACCAATTTAAAAAACACTCCTGTTCGCCCTCTGAGAGTGCAGCAACCGTACAGGAAGTAGCACCACCATGCAAGCATGCAATTTGCATTCTTAAGCAGAGCTCTGAAAGTGAAAGGACAGGGCAGCATCCCCAAGAAATAGGTCACAAAATGTGAACACAGAGACACATTTCAAAGACTTGGCAGCAGTTTATTCTTCTAATGATATGCATAGGATGTTCCTATTCGTATCAATGGAAACGTTGTTTATTCCTATAGGGAATAGCTAATATCTCAGTAACAGAGGCCTCACCCTTCCACTGTTAAGGTTCAGATCTTGTTATGTTTGTGAGTGTGGCTTCGACATGGTCATCATTTTGACCTTTTATTTTAGCTCAATAGGCTTGTTTGGTACCTTTCCAGCTCTGTAGCTACTCTAGTCTACCAATTGGATGGGGATCAAGCTGTTGCAAACTCCCAAGAAGGATAGGAAGAACTGGACTGATGGCATGCTGGGGTGGGTTATGGTGGGATCATTCCTCCCTGCTTTGAACAAATGTATTGTCTCCTCATCTGTCCCTGGTCCCCAGGAGAACCCTAAGAGCCATGAACTTCTCACTTGCTTTCTCATCTTCTTCAGTATGAGTGATATAAAGATCGCTTAGACATGGCTACCATATTGTGTTGGTGGCTAACTAAAGGATCTCTGTGTTAAAAACCATATAACTTCATCATTTTTGAAATGATTTTGCTGTGCCTAGTCTCTGTGCAGATGGAACTTCATCTTAAAGACTACAAATTTCATTCCAGAGCACTGCAGAATGCTGTAGCTCTGTTCAAGACATTCTTTCTCACCATTTGAGTACTGAATGGTTTGGGTAGCATGAACAACTTTTGGGGGAAAGAACTGTTTCACTGTACTTTATAAATTACACACTAAAATAGTTCAGTTTTAAAAATAATAGATGTAAATTTTAAAATTAAATTTTCCAGTTTGTCTAGGCAAAAAAGCACCTAAAAATGTTTCAATTGCTAGTTTAGGGCAGAAATAGAGAAATGGAAGGGTCTATATTTGGCCACAGTGGCAACCAACTAGGACTTGAGAAAGTAGGATGGTTTTGATTCCATAAAGATGTGGTACACAAAACACAATATTAGACCTTAAATCAGAAAATGTTCAATCACATCAGTCACTCATGTCCTTCACAACCACAGCAGAAAAACACGTCTTTTCAGATGAGAAGAAGTTGAGAATTTTTGTACAAAACCTACCAAAACTTGTAGCGGGTGCCATGCACAGTATTGGCCCTGTACACCATGCAGAAAAGCGTGGAAAGTAAAGAAAAGAGAGATTTCATTATTAAGACTTTACAGATAGAAATGAATTTTAACTAGAAAGCTATTTTCTTTGTAATATCAATTAATCAGTACATGCAAATCCAGTAATCTACCATGCTTATAATTACAGATTAGCTTTAAGATTACAAAACCCAGTTAATTAAGGTAGCTCTTGGATTCTTGAGTAAGAAAAATGAACATTAGTTTTACTTTAGGGAAATTACCTCACTTAAATTACACACTTATCACACATATTCTTTTCAAAATATGTGCCATGATATGATATCTGGTGCCTGTTTTTTATTTAGAGTAAGAATCTATTACCACTGCCTCTTGCACCTTGCTGAAATTGAGGATTTGACAATGAACCTATGGCACAAGGCTTTCCTTTAAGAGGGGACACTCAGACAGGTTTTTTTTATTTTGCTGAAATGAATGGAAAGCAAAATTTTCAGACATTTTTACATGCAAATCTAGCTTTTACTTTGGCCAAATTTGGCAAGAAATAAAATAAATAAATAAAAGAAAGAAAGAAAAAGAAATCTAATTTCTAAACAAAATAACTACCCAATTGAGAAAGCTTATAATGAAAAAATGTAAATTTTTTTCACATTCAATCACCTTGCTTAGGCTTCCTGGGCTACTCAATTGATTCTACAGCTATGAGACAAATGAGAAGTAGCCAAAGTACAGGTAAAGTAGCACACATTTTGAAAGGAAAAAAATACCAGCAATAAAGTCACTTCAATTCCTATTGGTTTTCTCTTTTGCTTTATGGACATTACATAATTTTCCCCCAATAAGTTTCGGGGAAAAGTCTAAATCATCAAATATCAGTGGTTCCTTTTTAGAGGTAGTATAAAAATGTGCTAAAGAATTCCACTGTTTCTCATCAGAAACTATTATATAAATGTGTAAAACTCGTGTTATTTCAAGTCTGTTATGAAGAACTACTGTGGTCAAATAGCTAAAGACTTTTTGAAAATCAATTAACTGACTGATTTCTTAATTAACCAATTTTTTCCAGGTTTCAGTATACAATACTGTATGGTGAGCATGTTTATCATTAACCAGGCTTTCTAAATTAAATTTGAAAAAGATGTTATTCTCACTTAACAATGGTTTCCAAACTGCTATACTTAGGATTCTAGCAAAACAAAACAAAACAAAACAAAACAAAACAACCTCTACCACACTCTCAGTGGTTAGTATTTTCAATTCATTCCTAAGACATTTTATAGTCATTCTTAAAGTATTGAACCAATGGGCAAAATTATTGTTGCCCATATGTAATACTTACTTGAACAAAATTCTGGCTTAATATTTTCTACTCAATTTGCTGTAAAACTTAGCAGTTTTGCTATTAAATATAACTGAATGTAGTGGGTAACATTAGATATGCCACGAAGTATCAGAAAATATAATAAATTTATATTTTTATATTAATGGTTTAAGGGAGGCTAAAAATACCTCTTTTTATCTACCACATTGTGTCATATTTTATTTAGTAAACATTGAAAGGTAGTTTTATAATAACTACCTTTGGTATATTAGAGCTATGTGAAGCATATGGAGTACTGGGTTTTGCAATCCTCAAACTGAGATTTACTTTTGACAGCTGACCACCACCTGTGAAAGTGACACCCAAGAGTCCAGGAATTGCTTGAGACTAAACAAAGCGAATCAGTCATAAAAAGAAAAAAAAAAAGAAAACTAGAAAGAAAAAATGTTAATGCCTTCATTTTAAATTTTCTCAATCATAGAACAATTAAATTGTTCTGGCTACTAGCAGCTCAAAGTTAATTACCATATTTTTTTCTAATCAAAATACATGTGGATGATCCCCATCATAAAAGCCCCTTGGAAGTTGCCATACAGTCACAAGCCCCTTCAACTCACAGGGCCCAGAGCCATGTTCTCACCTGTAGGGATAAATGCCGGCTGTGGCAGCTGCATGTTAGCCAGACCCTGTTGGCAGTGGAAAACAGCAGGACTATAGACCGGGGTGGCACCATTGGTCTTTTCAAGGCCAGACCTCTTTGGTATCAGTTGAAGTGTACCAGGCTGTAGGGCCTGTGGGGAGGGATGGATTATTGCTAATACCAGAGAAAGTAACAAATATACAAATAACCAAGCAAGCACCACTTATTTAAAATATGGCCCAAGAAAGACACTCACAAAAGAGGACTTCCAGAACCATTTCAGAAAGTGGCAAGAACCATGGGATAAATGTGTTCAAAGCGAGGAAGAACATTTTGAGAGGGGGAAAATGGCACAGTAGTTTTTAATGTAATAAACTTTAACATTTTAAAAATATTCACCATATTTCTCCATCACTCCACATATGAGTGACTTCTCATGTCTCTTCCCTAAGGGAAGTACCCCAAATTTGTCCACCTGTTTCTCGCTGACAATGGTTTCAAGGGCCCAGCACCATTTTAGACTGGCTCCACTTTCTCAATAGCCTTCCTCTTTCAGAACTGAATTCATTACTTTGTGAAGGATCTTAGGACCAAAGTAAAACAAACTTACTTTCCCCTTGAAGTGAACAACATAATCTGTTAATGAATGTTTCAAAAGACTTCACAAAATATGTTTTGTCTTAAATTCTTCAGAATGGAGGACGTGTTATTAGCACATTATCTAGGATGTTCAATGCAGTTGAAGCCTTTGATTTTTTTTAAGAGACAGGGTTTCACAGTTTTGACCAGGCTGACCCTTAACTCCTGGCTCAAGTGCCTCAATCTACCAAGTAGCTAAAACTATAGACATGTGCCACAATGTCCAACTAAGCATTCAATTTTTTGATTACTTATCTTGATTTCAGAAAGAGTATGAACCTATTAAAGGAGCAGAATGCAGTTCCCCCCACAAAAAGAACAAACATACACATGGAATGTATAAAGAATGGCTTACTTATGCCTTTATGCACCTGTATATACACTCAGGCGTGGGGTCCTCATATGTATCTGATAGTTTGGGCGTGTTTGATGAAGGCATAAATTACATATCAGCCTCCAGTTTCCATTTAGGGAGCTAAACATTGTATGCCTTCAATTGTTACCTGTGAATGCCTTTCTGAGTAACTGATCACAGTGAGGTCTTAGTGGTAAGGTCAAATTGGCCCATAGGTTCTGCAAGTCCTCTTTTGTGAGTGTCTTTCATTGTACTATCATGGCTGCCTCGATATCCTGAATCAATCCAAACATTTACCTTGCATGGTGATTTTGACTTTGAGGAAGATCCACAAGACCCAAGGTGCCAGACCTGGTGAATAAGGTAGATGAGGACAGACCATAATGGTTTTATTTGACAGAAAGAGCCATAAAAATTTTGAATTGATTCAGGACATCAAGGCAGCCATGAAGAGATACAAAAGAGGACTCTGAGAACTGTTTCAGAAAGTGGCAAGAATGATGGAGTAAATGTGTTTAAAGCAAGGTGAAATATTCTGAAGGAGTATTAATGGCAGTGTGTCTTCTACTGTAATATAATTACTTTTTTTGATTTAGACATTCACTGCATTTATCACACAAGGTATGGGATAGGGGCTGACACGTTCTGTGAAGTTCCAGTCGCAACAAGGTAAGTTTCAACTCAGTACGAGAAAAATCTTCCCAATGGAGATGTTTGAAAAGAGGTGTAATTCTTTTGTTCTTTTGTAAAAGAGAAGATCTCTGTCATAGGAGTGAACAATATATGCAAATGAGGGGTTTGTGCTCATACTGCATCTTCTTCATCATTTTTTTTTCTTTTTTTTGAGACAAGGTCTTGCTATGCAGTTCAGGCTGGGCTTGAACTCACTATGTAGCCCAGACTGGCCTCAAACTTGCGGAGATACTCTGGCCTCGGCCTCTCAAGTGCTGGAATTACAGACATGTGCCACCACCCCCAGCTTCACACTGCATTTTGGGCTCCAGGGGTAGTGTAGGCGCTTTTTTCACAGCCAGCAAACATAAGTTTTCCTTAAGATTTTGTCCCTTATTGAATTGTTATACACTATTACATGAGGAATGTTCCAGGTAGCAAAAGAAATCAACGGCACAGAGAACATCAGCTGTGACACACTTGAGTAATCCTAGTTCCCATTTGTCAAACTTTCATAGTGCAGTGTTTGTCAAATATTTTTCCTACTTCCTGCCTTTTAATGTCACTAAGCACAATTAATTTTTACCCAAAGCTGACTTGCCAGGGAAACACACAGCTAGGACTCCTCCACTTGTCCTATGGAAATCTCCCCACCTCCCAGCTTCAGCAGGCTTTGGACTTTTGTCCTCCCCTCTGCTGGCATAATGCCTCCAAAAAGGAAAGGTACCCTTAACCTTTGGGAAATTAGGCCCTACATAATATACCATCTTTCAAGTGCTCCATTTTCAAAAGGCATTAAGGATGTCAGCAGCAAAGTGTACCTATAGAAGTGACTCATACAGCAGAGAGGCAACTTTCTGTTTTTCTCAGATATTAAGAGTAGTTAGACTGTAACAACCACTCCAAGATAATTTGCTGCTTAAATCATATAATTTACCCTCTCTATGAAAATAGGAGAAAGCACAGTAAGCTAAGATCATTAGTATTGCTTTTAAATAATTATCTTTAGAAAATCTTAGTAAATAAACTAAATAGCTACTATCTTTTCTAGGTTATAACCTTGATAGTTCATCTTAAGATCCACTTGTGTCTATCCGACAGTATGGTTACAGAGTATCAGACAAATTGGAGGACATACTAATCATTTCCCCTAACACAGAGAGCCCAAGCATGCAGGTCTTACCATTGCAGTGGCACCTGAATGGTTCACCTGGTGATGAGCGGCCTTCAGTTTGGCTTGCAAGTGCGCAGGAGGATGAAAGTACTTGCATTTCTCCCTGGAGCAGCGACCTTTAATGTAATCCATGCAGATAGTCACAGTATTATCACTCGCTTCAATCATGGAAACATCAGTAGGGTGAGCATAGCGGCAATCGTTCTCCCCACGGGTACAATTTCCACGCTGAAATTCACGGCACACCTTAAAGAGGAAAACACACACACACACACACATGCTTCACAAGGTGACTGGATTTTATTTACTATACTGGAGGTAATAAGAGTAATCATATGTACTTTGTCATTTATTTCAGAAAAACCTAAAAAGATGAAGGATAACAGAAAGCCATACTTAGTATGAGACATAAACAACTTCTATTTCTAGAAAAACAATTTCCATTCTCCACAAAGGAAAGTTTTGCAACCAATACAAAGGTACTTAGGAGTGTCACTGAAAACCAATTTTAATTCTCTAGTTAATACAAGCCTCAAGTATAATTAGTTTTTTTAAAGGCCAAGACAAGTCTTCTAGCACATAGTAATGCACTAGAGGTTTTCCACAGCCAAATTGTGAGCCATGCTTGAATTACATGTGCAATCAGATTCTCTTACAATACATTGCCAGGCATTTAAGAGGTTGCCAGTGAAGCTGACTTTCTAAGAAACTGATTAGTTATTTATTTCAATGGACAAAGAATGACAAAGGAAAACTAAAGGACTTTAAAAATCACAAAGCTGTTGGAAATTTCCTTTAGATTCTTTAGGTATTAGGGGATATTATGTAGTACATCATTTTGAAAGTAGAGAAATAGGCTTAGACACTGGGAGATTTACATTACACATTTATATAGCTTTACATTCTGTAAGTGTACAGAGTTAGATTTGATTTTTTCCAGTTTACAAAACAAACTCGAGCAAATAGAGACTCACTAACAAACTAATTCCAATTTGCAGAGATGGAACCAGTGTCCATGAAACATCCCCACCCAGATTTATTGCGTCATGGCCTGCTCTGGGGCTGGGTGATTTAAAGCATTGTTTGACCCACCATGCAACTGAATTGATGCTTTGTAACATGGTATAACTGCAGTAGTAAAACGTTTAACATTTTTCTAAAGTTATACTCCCTAAGCTAAAAACTTGACCAACTTATTTAAAACATTCAACACACTGCATTCCAGAAAAGTTTCTTTATGCACAAGGCTAATATCCATTTTAGAAATATTTATCTATTTCTTCATAAAATACCTCCAGCCTATCTGAACGTATCAGCTTTGGACCAGGAACCGCTTGCAATGTGAGATTTGGATTTCCAGAAATCAAAACAGGTGTATTTGGTAAAAGTTCGGCTGGAACCAGGCTCATGCCAGTATGAGACACATATGGACTGAAAGCCACGGTAGGATTAGCTGTAAGTGATGGAGTCACAGGAATCGTCTGTATGGTTAAAAGAGGAGGGGAAAAAAAAGACATTAGAGGTGAACAGATTCTTATTACACAAGAAAGCATTCTTTCAGAAATATCAGAATTTCTTGAGCCGTATCAAAATAGTTTCTTTTGCATTGGTGGTATAATGGTGAGCATGGCTGCCTTCCAAAACTATTTCTTTGGATTGACTTATTTCTAGTTTCTTATTTATTCCCACATAGAAGTTGTTTATAAACCGACGAATCTCTTCAAGAAGTATTTATTGGTAAGTTGATAAAGGAAGTGATATGATTTCAACAGTCGTGAAGTTGCCAGATTAAATTTCATGACTCCTAATGTATTTTCTCTAGTACTTTCCTTTTTCTTTTAACCTAAACACCACATCACCAGTGACAGCACATATATAATCTCCTGTCTCCTCATATAGGTATGATCTTCGCAGGTGGACTTCAGGTGTTCCTGAAGATCTTCCTTCCACCCTTTCCTCATCAGTATTGCTTAATTCTAAGACTGCCTGTCCTACAGTAGGCCCCACCTATCCAACTACTGATCACTGGCCTTGCTTCTTTTCTTGACCTACCAACATTTATGGAAGACAGCCAGGAGTTGAAAAAGAAAAGCATACCTTAGAAAAAATATATGCTTTAACAACTTCTTGCCATCTATCTAAAATGAGATTGGGACGGATGTTGCATTTTGTTATTTTTAAAGTAGAGGCCCTGTTGCACAAAAGAATATGACTTGTCTAGTCTTGTGCTTATCTAGTGGGTCAGATGATGCAGTTCAAAAGGAGGCCCAAGAAATGCTATAAGAATCCCTGTTAGGCAAGAAGAGATAACAGGATTATATGGTACATAAACTAGAACATAACTGTGAAGAAAAGCCTTAGAAATGCACAGTAGTTATTGGCTTTCACATCTTTAAAAGTCATGGATTCAGAGTTAGATATGTGCAGTGCCTTTATTATCTGTAACTGCATAACTGACCTCTTTATTGTACTGCTTTTCAGTTTCTTCCACATACATCTTTCTTTCTCAATGTGGTTATTTCTTTGATAGCTCCCTTATCTGCCCATAGTAGCCAATACAAGGTTTTAAAAATAAATTTTAACAGTTTGGTGAATGAATACATCTTATTAATCGTTGTATATTTCCAGTAATGACTAAATACAGTAGCTACTATGTAACTGGTGGTGTCTCACTGTGTATTACTAATCACATGTGTTCTTTCTTGCTTTCTTTCTATTTCTTCAGCTAACAAGTAACCGTGAACCTGCTGCATTGAAAAGCTATGCCTATACTTGCTAAGTCACAGTAACAGGAACAGTTCTGAATACACAGAATAGGAAACTGTAGAGTATGGAAGGGGCAATAGAGTCTCCCTGCCGCACTGTGCATGCTTACTTGACATTTCAACAGTTCAGCATTTCTTAGGAAGCCCCTGTCATAAACTACTTTTGGTTTAGATGGAAGCACTCTCCCATTAGTATGCTATCTTAGGTGAATGTATCAAATTAGCTGATTGGCACATTAAGAAGCACTGAAAAAAAATCTGTCTGCAAAGAACAGGTACGAGTTATCAGGGTGACCTAAGACGACACAGTGGCCAAGAGCTTAGAGGAAAAGGGCAACTCCACATGCCAGGAAAGATGGGTTGGGGGGCCCTTAAAGGGTCCAGGACAAATAGCCTAAGGCTGACTCTGTCCAACCAGGTCTTGTGATATAAAAAGGCTACAGGGACCTGTTAAACTTATTAAATGAGATGTGAAGTTCCAGGAATTAGCTGATGTGACATTATTTTATTTAACAAGAAAAAAAAATTTCTTGGAAATAACCATGCAGGCATGCTTCGGCAACAAGGCAGACTGTACTAATTCAGTGACTCATGATCATGTCTAAATCAGCAAGAATCTCTGAAGGCAAAAACTGCTTATTTGAACTGCACAATAGTCTCCTTTGTTTTCCCTTGGGCTTTTTGCGGTAACCTTCTCACTAAAGCTGCCATCCCATTCTCCAGGATACTTTTTGCTTTTGCCTTTACAAAACTGGTAAAGGGCCATTATTATATCTATTAACTATTGAACTGTAACAAAGACTAGGAATTGAGTGGATTTTCCAGATTAAAAAGCTGTTAAATACCAACAAATTAATATTAATTTAATTAATGATCGATTAATATTTAGACCTAAAGTACATATAGGCAATGCTTTTTTATGGCATTCTGAATTCATTCTGCCATTTTTTCCTTCTTTTTTGGGGGCAACTCACCAGGAAAATTCTCCTGGTTAATTTCTGCTTTCTTTGGAATATATTTTAACCTACTTAGGTTTGTTATAAGCTCCAAGTATACCCCAAAAGAGCCTGTAAATAAGCAGTCTACATACAAAATGTAAGGAGCTTGATGAAAATGTTTAGATCTCTTAAAGATTTCACCATAAACACTACTGCACTATCTTTATGTTTTAAAATTAGTATCATAGCTTTTATGACTATTTCTCCTTGAGTATAAACTTCATATTATAAACATTCATTGAGAAGAAGCAAGTTCTTCCATTCACAGCCCGGGGGCAGTGACAAGAACTCCTGAGCTCCTCATTTATTTCCAAACAGCCATTTCAGTTTTCTCACCACCATCTCTGCCCTAGGGTAACTACTCTGTTTCATGAATTTGAGCACTGAAGGGTTTAGCTTTGACTAACAGCTACAGGTTAAGTCAAGCAGTCCACAAACTCACATATTCAGCTTTAATAAGCAACTTAATCTTGCTTCTATCTACATAACACAGGCCTTGATGTTAGTTGTGCTAACATGGACCTATCTGTAGACTAATCCTCATTTTAAAGAAAAAGGTTTTTTTGTGGGGGGGGGGTGCTGAGGATTGAATCAAGGGCCTTGTGCATGCTAATCCAAGGTTCTACCACTGAGGTACAACCCAGCCCTTAAAAAAAGGTTCTTAATACATTGAATCTGATTTCTCTTTATAGCTTAATATAGTCTGGACACTTAAATATATTTCAAATATTTAAATCTGAGCCTAAATTATTTACTAAATACTTGAAAATGTGAGAAGTGTTTTCCTCCCAAAACCAGAGGTAAAACAACAAAAATGATGGAGACAATGGATTTTATGAATAAGACAATTACCTGACAATTCTTCCCCCTCAGTGTCTCTACTAGTATTACATCCTGTGATAGGAATTCCCATGTGTTACCAGTGACCAGCACAGGGTCTAGGAACTATCAGGCACTCAGGAGATGCCTCCTAAAAATGAATGAAATAGTCCCTGACAGTTGCTCCCAATTTTGAGTCTGAGACTTCTCTTGAGAGTCAGACAAAAGCTTACAGTTCTTATCTGCAGAAGAACATGTGTATAAACAAAATGATTTGTGCTGACCTCAAGGCCAAGGGCCCCATGACACTCGTCTGTGGATCGGGGTTATGGACTATGTACTGGTGAAGAAGCTAACAGAGTAAGGATCCACAAACCAGGGTCCCCTGGTCAAATCCTTCCTGCCCTTGTTTTTGTATGGCCAACAACCTTGTTTCTACAGTTTTAAATGGTCAAAAAAATATTACAAGAACAATAATACTTAGTAACACATGAAAATTATATGGAGTTCTTTCAACGTCTGTTCACAGATTACACTGCACTCTTTAGTAGACCTCTATCACAAGAAATTGCGAATACTTGTTTTCTTTCTTGGTATACAGGACCTACGTAATATCCTCAACTTTGCCCCTTGTTCCACACAGGTTGAAATATTTACTATCTAGCTATTTACAGAAAGAGGATTCCAAAAATTAAAACATTCCAATTTCTATAGTAAAGCACTAATGAGACACAAATCTGCTGATGCAAATGTAATATTTTTGGTAAGATTCCCTAAGTTTAAGAAGTTGACTTTATACATTAATACTAAACTATTCACTAAAATATTCTTTTAGGGGTCTTAACTGCTTATACATCACTGTGCTATAAGTAACAATGGGGAGATAGTAGTTGTAATCCTATAAAAGTAAAAGTTCAGGAGCAATCTATATATTGCTCTTAAAGGATTCTGGAGCACCTTCAAATAATAAAGCAATTCAATAAAACTCATCTCCTATACATTCATCTGTTTATGAACACCTTGACCGATTTAGTATCTTGGGCGTTGTGAACAGTGCTCCAACAAACACGAAGTGCAGGTATCTTGTTATAATGACCTGAGTACAGTCTGCAACAATTTCTGATACATATCAAAATTAATAAATGAGTCCAAAACTCTCCACCACATGGAAATGATAAAGGTTTGAGATACAAATGCCGATTAGTCTGATTTGATCTTTACGTATTCTATACATGTATCAAATTATTGTACTGTATCTCATAAACATATGCAAATATTATATGTAAATTTAAAAATTAAAAAAAGACAAGAAGGCAAACTATGCATCACATAAATGTCTACACACATTTTAGGGACGCTAACATTTTACTTAAAACAGATTGTTGAACAAGCTAGTATAATGAAATGAAAATTTATCATTATGCTAAACCAATCATGATGCCTTGCCAACAGAATAGATCTATTTGTAGTTACCTCAGTAAAACCCAAGATTTGTTACAATTATTGATGGATGAACACTAAATATGTTACGTCATTTAAATGGCATTCTGGTCTGAAGTCCAAAGAATAATTGAGGTCTTCCTTCTAAATGCCTGTCCAGAAGTGGACAACTGAACACTTTCTTTCATATTAAAGCAAACATCTGATAACAATTTACCAACTCAGTTTTAATACCGGGAACATTAGCACTCTTAAATTTTACTAGCCCTCATAATGCCTTCTTTTTATTGCTCATTTGCAAACATTTATAAAGTATAAAAGGAAGTCAGCCCCTTTTACCATCATCAGGTTCGTTTCTAGCCTTAGAAAATTCAAAAGTACATTGAAATTAATAATTTTCATTTCTATGAGACTTAACCAGCTCTAGGAAATAAACTTTCTTTCACAGTTTTTACTTGATCTTTCCACACTCTCTGAGTGATGCTCTATGGCAAATAAAGTGGCCAAAAGGCAGGCTACAGGAGGCCCATATAACCTCCAGACTAGTGAATTTCTGCCTCAGTAATTGAGAGTTAGCTTTATAAACACGTGCAAACTGATAGTGGTGCTTATGTACAATCATACTTGTTAATGAATAATAAGTAACTATGGCCCTAGAGACAGCTGAGAAAGAAAAAAAAAGTTCAAGGGTCAAATATGAAAAATTGTTCTTAGCAGGATTTGGCTTTTCTGACCTTAACAATCAGAGATGGCTACAAATAAGATGAAGAATTAAAGGTAGGTAGGAGAAAGATCAATAGACTATTGTAGGTATTATGGGTTTTGTAAAGAATAGTGCAAAAGTGTGCGTGAACAATGATTTCGGTCTACCTGTATCTGGTGCAAGGAGAATGTGCCAAAGAGGGTAGGAATTATAATGGAGTACCTAAACCATAGATTGGCAGAGACAGACAGAAATAGACTTCTTCCTTAGGCAGGTAGTTTGAGACCACATAATTAAGGCAATTTGGACTGGTCTGAGACATAAACAGGAACTAATCTAGAAGTTACTTGTTGGTGACAGTTCCATTAACTTTATTATTTCAGTAGGAAAGGAAAAATTTTTTGAATAAAATCAAGTTTGTGGCCTGGATTGTATTTCACAGGTGTAAGCATGCTTGTCTTGAAGTTCACCTAATTGTAAACACTGAATGCACACAGCTTTTTGTGTGTCAGTCATTCCTCAATAAAGTAGTTTATTAAACAGTCAAGTTGTTTTCCAATTTTTAAAAAAAGCACCCGAAACAAAATGTGGGTAGAGAGTGGATAGGAAGAGCTGAATAAAGCAAGGAAATCACAGGAGTCCTGGAGACTGTAAACATGGCGATGCAAGTCCAGGATAAAAGCATGTTATGAAATGAAATATCAGGGATTGAACAAACCACCACCACCAATACCACTGCCTAAGGAACAAAAACTAAAAGAAAATCTTGCACAGCTATTAGAAAGGTAGTTCTTTTATTGGAAGAAGAAAAGTCCAAAGCTATAAAGATACAGAGGATCAGATGCAAACAAGAAATTAAGCAGATCAGAAAAATGTTTATTTGACAACTCACTATTGTTAGATAATAAATTCCTAGAGAGTAGAGGCTGTTTCATGTTCTTTTTTTTTTTTAACCCACCCCTTATCTATTTAATGCCTGGTACAAAACATATGCTCAATAAATATTCATTGAGTTGAGTGAAAAGAAATTCCTAAACCATTGATTAAGTTTTGGCTTGCCAAATGAAAAAATCCAATTCAAAAATCACTGTGCAGAAGAAACAAAAGTAAGTTCAAAAGCACTGGCAAAGAGATTAAATAAGTCCATGTCTCTCTGTTTGTCTATCTCCTTTGTTCTCGTCTTTTATTATGGCATTATTCATAGAAACCAGGACCTTGTACACGGTAGGCAAGTGCTCTACTACTGAGCTATATCCCCAGCCCATGGGTGCTCCCAAGTGGTCCTTGCACAAAGATGTGAAATATCAGATCAAAAAGTATAAAAAGCAGTGTACTTTCTATATACATATATGTATCGCACATATATTTAATTGGAATGGCTAAATCGTTACTAGCAGAAGGCACCTAATGAAGAGTTACGAAAAATGGTTTCATGACTCTAGAGATCATAAAGTCACCAGTTTTTAAAATTTTTATTTAAGAAAATTTTAGAATTGACACATAATTGTGTATGTTTATGGTTATAATTATATGCCACATGTAAACATAATATACCTGTGTAATACATATATTATGCAATGGTGTATTATATGTATATATTTTATATTATATAATATATGCATATATTATTCACTGATCAAAACAGGAAAATTAGCATAACGATCATCTCAATGATCATTTTTTTGTGGTGAGAGCATCTGAAATCCACTCTCTTAACTATTTTGAAATATACATTACCTTATCATTGACTATGGTCACCCTCCAGTGTGATGGAATTTCAGAACTTATCTGTGCTATTTAATCATAAATTTGAACCCATCCACTAACCTCTCTCCTCATCCCCTTTTTCTCCTGTCTCCTCCCAAGTCTCTGGTATCCATGGTTCTATTCCCTATATCCATGGAAATAGTTTCTCATGTCACATATACAAGTGAGATCATGTGGAAAAATGTATCTTCTTCTCACAAACAGCGAGGCTCCGAGGGACTAGCAAATTGTTAATGTGATTAGTATCCACAGAACAGTTCAAGAGAAAAGGACTCAAATGTGTAAATAAGGACTCAAATGAATATTGAACAAATCCTTAAAACCTATTAAGGCAAAGTAGGAATGTTAAGGGGATAACTTTAAAATAACCAGCAGATGGGGCAACCACAGGTTTTTACACAGTTCTTGGAAACTCTCGGTGACAAACTACTAAACCACACTCACATATTTGAGAATGGTTTGGATGAGAAAAAATATTTTTTAATAGATAAGACTGTCAAACAATTTTGAGGTAGCTGGCTGGGAGTTTAGGCTTTACCCATGAATACCGTGGTTCACACACCCACAAGGTCTCCATAGTACCAGGTTCTAGTCAATTGAGCTAAGTAGCCCCAGAGGAGGACACAAAATGGGCCAAGAGGAGAAGGTCAGGATTTGTTAATGACAAAGGAATCAGGCACTATAAAAGATAGTATCCTTTGTTTGGTAGCAAAAGTGTAGCATTTTTATTTAACTTTTGAAACAAACAGATTTCATGCTGCCTGTTAACAGAACTGGGGAAAGGGAGCCAAACTACTGCTAATGGATTTCATTTACTCTAATGCAAAACAACTTTAAGCTGTGTGACATACACAGTCACAGGAAAGCACCTTGATAACTTCTCTGCTTTGATCTAGTAATTACAATAAGGAGTGAATCTGCCATCTGTGGGGCTTGCAGCTTAGGCCCCAGAGGGGAGAGGGTGGCTCTTAGGACAAAGAACACAAATACGTTTTATGAATTTTACAAACACCGTTTAAAGTCACTGCTAGGTTCCCCCTCAAGGCCTTGGAAGACCATGCAAATAAGGAGGCCTGAACTTTATCATCCTCAAGGTAACTCTATGTCAGGGAACAACATTTGTTGAATGAATAAATAACATAAGCTTTAGTTGCTATATGTAAAAGTAAAGTCTTATCTTTTAGAAAGTGCAGTAAAATTCAGATGAAATTTTGGGCTCATAGTACAGTGGCCCTCCAGACACTCCTGTAATGTGATTTGGTCAACTTTACTCAGTGCAGAACTTCACACGGTAATGACGATTATATTAGGAACACATTAACATTATCATTATACGACTCTATTTGAACATTTTGCAAAAATCGCTTTACAGAACATTTAAAGTCACCATATTGAGATGAAAAAGTAAAAACCATCATTTATTGTTCCATTAGCAGGTAAACTGAAAAGCCTGCTACAGAATCACTATGAAAACATTGTCATTTCTGTATTGACTATGAGACTAGTAATCTGGAATAGAGATGTACAGATTCAGCTTGACATGACTGCAGCCAGTGAGTCCTAACTGCTGTGTCAGTTTTTACTGCATAGTTTTCCAGCTCACTATAAGCAGATAAAATCATGAGAATGGTATGCAGAGCTTTACAACTGGACCCTGGCACCAGGTATGTGCCCTGTTCTTGATATTAGTTTAAGAAAAACCAGGCACATGCTGGCTAGGATGAAGTCATTTTGGTCCTAACCTATATATATTCAAGTTGCAGAGATCCAGCTGATCTTGCTGTTGCCCTGGGTCACACATCTTTCATTAAATCCCCCACATGCAATCCTGGATCTGCTCACCTCTTTCTTGAGTCTTGTGGTACTTGGGCGCAGGTTCTCACACACTGGGATCGGGTGGCTCCCAAACAGACAACACAGTTCACCTTTTCCGTAAAACTACAAAATGTCTGGCCCACATTTTTTCACGTAAATTTGAAAAGAAGAATCATGGCAATAACTACTCTGTCTAGCATAAATATATCAGTTGATGAAATTTACGTGAACTAAAAAATTGTCATTCTAATGCAAATATGCAAAATGTAGGCTAGATTTTTGTTGAAGGGAAAAAATTCTAATCTTAGTTTCAACTCCTAAATCACTTAATTACTTACTTCAAAAACTAAGTATTTTCTAATTTTATCTCCAGTGTCTCAAAATTATCCTAGTCTATATTTTCACAAATATACTACTTTCTAGCTTTTATTTAAGTAAACAAGAAAATGTTAAAGTGCTGTAGTCTAAAATAATGATATTTATTAGTATATAATTAATTACATAGTATAATTCCGCCTATCTACTGGAACTTCCTATTTTTTCCTTTTGGTTCTGAAGTGTTATCTTGCCTTCATTTCCTACTATAGTAGTGTGAGGTAAACATATAATCCTGTTTCTGAGAAATATGTTTGGTAAGTAGAATTTCAAAAGAGACATAAAAAAAGGTAGGCCACTGTCTGGACATATATCAAATGATTCAACTGGAGATAAGGAAAACCATGGGGTAAAACCCTTGTTTATAGACTTTGTGGTTTGGACTCCATAAACTTGGCCACAGGAATGAAAGCCATGAAAAGCATATAACAGAACCAGAGAGCTTGGCACACTCCAACGCAACCTCAAATGTGCTGAACCAACACCCTTCGTATAAATCATCAGATGAATTTAATTTACTGGGTCAAGCTCACCTGTATATCAGGATCTGCATCCATGTGAACCACCACATTCAAAGAGAGAAACCAAAGATATGGACAAGTCTAGAGAGACAAACTGTCCCAGTGAAAATATTTTAATAGGTGTATAACATTGTATCCACTTTATACATTTATAGTATACTCAGAAGTTAGCCTCTTCTCCCCCCTAAAATTCCTAGTTGTGAAAGTGAAAAGCATAAGTAATGCTTAAGAGTAATCCTGTGTGTCTACTTTTCCTAACATTTTTTTTTTTTTTTTTTTTTTTTTTTTGCAGCACTGGGGATCGAACTCACAGTCTCACACCTGCCAGATAGGTGCTTAAGCCACTGAGCCAAACTCCCAGCCCTAGTATTTTGAGGCAGGGTCGCACTGTGTAGCTCAGGCCGGCCTTGCCCTCACGTTGTAGCCCAAGGGGGGCCTCGAACTCACAGTGCTCCACCTACCTCAGCCTCCTGAGTGCTGGAATTAAAGGCGTGCGCCACCACGCCCGGCTTTCCTAACATTCTTGTATAATATTCATGCTTGCCTCCAATTGGGCAAAGGGGAATTCCTGAACACACACACATGTACATATACACACATACACATATCAGGAACAGCCTCTGACAAATCCTGTGGGGTCACATCCTTTGTTACACTTGCTAAACTTCCTTAATAAGGCCAACAAAAGACTTTCATTATAGTAGCAAATGTCAAAACAGACCTGTTAAATACAGTGAATAAACTTGCTACAGCAAGCATTCTACCAAAATTGACTAGGTGACTAGGTGTGGTTTTTATTCATTGTTCAGTCACACTGAACAGAATCTGTCCTCTAGCTACCATTTAGGTTGACATTCCTTTTATCTAGGGGCTTATAATAAGCAAACCATATTCAGTTTTGCAAAGGCAGATGTGCTCTTCTGGTATCCTAGAAACGGACCAAAGTATGCTTTGTGGAAAGACCTGCAGTTCAAGCCCTGGGTCTTAATGTGCAAGCACAGAAATACAAGGACTAGAAATATTTTAAACAATAGCTTGACAATTCTAAGGACAAGTATAGGATTATGGGTGAATGGTGTGATTAAAAGATATACTGTACTGTAGTTGTTGAGGGGTGAGTACCAGGAAAATTAAGTAAAATTATACATTCTTTTTTTTCCATTTTTTTCTGTAATAATATCAGGGCCAGGACCTATGACAAAGAGATTTCTTCTAGATTAGACTGATAAATGCCATTTAAAATTGCTCACACTAGCTCAATATGACACACCTCCAAAGCAGCTTTCCAGGCCACAGAGGAGGAACATAGCAAGATCTCAGGGTTAGATTTCTGTATGCACAATTGCAGAAATTAATCTCTTATCAGTTTATCGTATCACAACAGCTATTGTTAAATAATCTATAAGACAGTAAAGCAATTTTTTATTGTTCTCTGGGGTCTTCTAAGTAATGCCTTGTGTCTTGTGATATGCCATAAAATAAACTGTACTCCCATGAGTCATATTAGTCATTTTCCACAATCTGGAATCTGAAATTATCCTCATTGAAGAAAAAAAAAGGAAATATATTCTGTTATAGAAAACATCTAGAATCAAATTAGAAAGCGCAAGTCAAGAGGCTAGAAAACTCAAGGAGTTTCATATTGGACTCTAAAAAGGCCACTCCCAGTGTGATCCAGCTTGATCAACAATGCATGCAGGACTAAGACTTGGAATGGAGATACACTGGCAGAACCCAAACAGAAAGTCTATTCTCGTCTTCCTTCTTCACCTCTACTTTAGTATCATGTTATAATAAAAATATTCTTAAAACAAAGATTATTTTGTTGCTTATATACATTAACTATATTATATAATTTCTATGCAGCTCAAGACAATTCCTCTTCCCTCAACAGGTCCCAGGCAAGATAGGTGTGCCCGACCCACAGGCTGCAGGTTAGACGCGCCTGTTCACTCTCTGACTCACTGAGACAGGGCATTTGGCTAGCACCCTGAAGTTGGCACTTGAACTTTGCAAAGATATATGCTCTAGCACTGTAGGAGAGCCTCAGCTCAGGTACGTGACAACAAAACCTTGCTCCTATTTCTGGCTCCATTTTAAACTGAGACATCTAATACAATGCTGAGAGTAGCAATGGTGAGTTAAATGATCCCTTGTTATAATTACCTTCAGTTAACATTCCTTTACCCCCAACTCCAGTCCCTAACAACCACCTTTCTATTCTTTGTCCCTGTGGACCTAACTTCTTAAAGATTCTACATATACAAGAGATCATGCAGTATTTGTCATTCTCTATCTGGCCTATTTCACTAAGTATAAAGTTCCCCAGGTTAATCCATGTTGTCTCATTTTACAATGTATACATACCTCAAAACATCACATTGTACACCTTAAACAGATATACTTTATTTGTCAACTATACCTTAAGAAAGTGGGGGAAAAGTAAAAGCTCTCTTGGTTTACTCCCCATGTGCCTACCTTTTCTGCACATCTTTCCATACTCATCAAGCACATTCACGCCTCTCTGGATTTGTTCATATTATTCTCAATATCTAGAAGTTCTTTTCTGCCATATTCCCTTGCAGGCAGGGAGGAATTGTGATCCTCCAGCATGTGAAACCTCAGGAATTCAACAAGGAATGTGGCCACGTAAAGTATTACTAAAAGGTCAAAGAGGACCTCTGACAAGCCCATTGGTAACCTGGAAACTAATTTATCGATGTAATTAATCAGCACTGAGTTCCAATGCAAATGTTTTGGGAAAACTAGTAAAGAACAAGAAATCCATTTATTTAAGTAAATCTGTCTAAAGATTCTGGAAAAAGTGTATCATGCTGCAAAACTTTAGCGACTTATTTCTCCCACCTGCAGAATCAATTTTATAATGAGATAGGCTTTACTAAGAGCAGATTGTCCTACTCCCGTATTTTCATTGCATCTAAGCACCATATAAAACTTTTAACTCTCATTGCGTTTATTACCTAGTCATTGGTGAAATGGCAACAAATAAAGTTAATATAGCTCTTTTAAATCTATCTTGATAATCGTTTAAAAGAAGTAGGCTAGCTGGAATTAGAATGAGACATCACTCAGCTAAATCTGAGACCTGAAGAATGGTAGCAGAAAGGGGACAGTTTTCAGTTCTCTCCGAGAACTGTCAGACCAGAATGTAAGTTTACATTTGAAGTATCAGGACAAGATGAATTCTCAATGGACAATATTAACAGATACAACTTAATCACTTTTCCAATGATCCATTTAAACTCACAGATCTACAAAAATACTAGATACTTGTCTAGAATGATACCATGAGCTCATGAATTTCTGCAAATAGAAACTCTGCTGCAAGATTAAGGTACAATCACCATCAAATACGTAGCCAGTGCTCTTCAACAACATTCAAGTCATGGGAAATAGGGAACAACTGAGAAACAGTCACAGACCAGAGAGGGGAGAGAATTTAAATAAATGCACCCTGGTGCCCTGGATTGGACACTGAATAGAAATGTCATATTAGTAGAAAACCTGGTGAAGTCTGAGTAAGCTGAAGTTAATAGAAATATGTGAACATCAATTTCTTGGTTCTGATAAATCATAAAAAAGTCACTGTTAACTGTAAGAGAGCTCTGTGGGTATAGATTTTCTGTGGAGCATTTGCCTAGCACAAGGAAGGCCGATCCCCAGCACTGCAAAGGTGAAAGCCAAACCAAGCAAAAAATAGTGCGGGGAACTGGAGGAGGGGTAATATGAGAACTCTGTGCAGCTTTTGGAATTTTTCTAATAAGTCTTATTTTAAAATAAAAAGTTTAGTAAAAAGCAACAATAAAACTATCAAACAACAGAGAATTTTATTCAAATTAATATTCTGAAGTCCAAAGGCTTCCATATAATAGTCAAACCTTCCCCTCAACTTAAAATGCTCCTGCTCTTTTATTAATATTCTTCCAGAAACTGAACTCATGCATAAATGTAACCAGGTTTTCACTCTAACACACCTGATTGTCTGCTTTCACTAGCATAGCTTTGCAGTGTCAATTAACATATGAGCTGTGTCCTAAATCCTGTGGTAACTAACTTCCCCAAGGCTCTGCGAGGTTATCTGAATGTAAATAAATATGCTTTTAATAAAAGACATGGGCTTCAGGGTATAGCTCAATGGTCGTACACTTGCCTAGCATGTGCAAGGCCCTAGGTTCGGTCCCCAGCACCACAAAAGTAAAACACAACAAAATTTCCCGCAGAACACATTGACAATTTTCAAAGACGTGGCTGTGACTTACAAGGGATGACATTTGAGCGTTTTGGAGCATAAGCTGCATCTGCTGGGTGAACATGGCTGCTGCAGTCTTCTGTTGAATCAGATTGTTACGTCCATTAATCTCCAGCTGCGTTTTTAAGTGTGGAGGAGGGTGAAGGTACTTGCAGTTCTCTCGAGTACACCGACCCTAATAGTAAAAAATAAGCCAAATTTTCATTTAGTGTTTCTAAAGATCTGAGAGGATTAAGAACATAAGAGCTTACTTATTATGCTCTTATCGTGGGCCAAGAACTGTTATAAGTCCTTTATATGAATTAGTTTATTTAAGCGCCATAACAACCCTATAAAGTTGATAGTTTCATAATCTTCAGGCAAGTGAGGAAACTGAGACCAAAAGAGGTGAAGTGACTTGCCTATGGACACACGGCTAAAAAGTAACAAAACTAGAACTAAAACCCGGCTAGTCTTATTCCAGACCTCCTCTTTGTTATTCTGCTCTACTTTGATATGCACCAAATTTACATTTGTAACACAAAATAATTAGGAATAGTATATCATAAAATTTAAATAAAAATTACAAAACTGAAAAAGTCAAGGTGAGCTGTAAATCATGCATGTTTAAACTTTAAAAGACTCAGGATTTGAGCCAACGTGTACAATTAATCACTTACTGGTCCAATTATTTAAATACAGGATGACCAAAAATTGCATTTTTTACATTAGTTTTTATAAGGTAATGGGAATACAAAAATGATAATTTTATCAAATCTTTTCAATACAAGAATTGTCTGGTGGAAATGACACCTGCCCAAGTGACACTCGGGTTAGTTACTCCAGATACACATGTTGATTTCCATTCATTGGAACACTGTAGGTTTCAAAGCACTTTTCCCTGACCTACAGAATGTGAGAAACATCCTGAGATCCACTGACATTTGCTAATCAAGAATGAATTCCTGTATGTGGCAGTCAAGTTGTTTTCGAGGTTCCAGAAGCAATGGCTTTCAGTTACTTGGGTAGTTGAGACCAAGTATAGGATCTTCAGAACTTTGAATGTTTTATTGATGGTTTAAGCACTTTCAAAATGATTGGATAACATGTCAGTTCCATAGAATCAAATATGTCCTTAGTGTCACCTAAATGCTGAAATGGTTGCTAATTACAGTAATTATAAGGTAGGAAACAATGTCACTGGACTAGTTGTTTATCATATTATCATGTCATCTCATATTGTGTTCCACTCATGAACGCCACGCATAGCAGCTAATTATGATCTCATTCAGATTATTAGGTCCACCACAATCCTTTTAAGGCAACTACAAGTCATTTTCCCCCCATGGATGCTAAGATTCTTTACAGTGTTTGAGATTATTGGGGAAAGAGATAAAGAAAAAAAGGCAACTTTTTTTTTAGATCCAAGAGAGAAAATTACTATGCCACCTAAGTTCTCAAGAGAGAAATGAGTTGGCTCACCAAGTGCTTTTATTCAACACATGCTATACATTTTCCTTATTTATGATGCCTAAATGGTTTATGCAACCATGTCTACATATTCAGTTTCCTGGCCATAAAAGCATACACTGCAACTGCTCTGTTTTATTTGTTTGTTTGTTTTTGGAGGGGGTCTTCATTAATTTTAAAATGCTTCTTAATTTAAAAAATCTTTTTCATGACATATTGTACATATTTATGAAATACAGTGTGATATTTCCATGCATGTATACAATGTGCAATGATCAGATCAGAGTAACTGGTCTGTTTCCTTAAAAATTTGTAATTTTTGTGCTGACAACATTCAAAATCTTCTCTATTTAGCTATATTGAAGTATACAATAAATTGTTGTCAATCATAATCACCCTACTATACTACAGAATGTGAAAAGTTATACTTCCCATCCAACTCCACTCCCTGTACCTGTTTAAACATATTCAATCTCTCAGACCAGGTGGCTGTATTGGTTTACATCCCATGGTAAGAACCTGAGTATAGCCTAAAATTTAATCTGAGAACTTAAGACACACTATCATCTTTCTCTTGAGTTTGTCTATTTTTTCTCCCACTTATTTATTCACTCATTCATTCATTTATTTTTATGGTACTGGGGATTGAATCCAGTTACAGCTCAATGGGATGCTTTACCACTGAACTACACAACTCCAGCCCTTTTCATTTATTTATTTATTTTTTATTTTGAGACAGGGTTTTGTTAAGTTGCCCAGCTGGAACTTACACTTGCCATCCTTCTGCCTCATTCTCCCAGAGTGCTGGGATTGCAGGCATACACCACTGCAAATGTCTTCAATTTATTATTAATCAAATCAAAAATCATTTACAAAACTGAATATTTCAAGGTACCTTTATGTTTCTGTAAATCCTTGAAAAAGAATTTATAGGTAGCAATAGCTGTGAATAGTATTAACCTAAACCTCCTGAATTCATGTAAGTAACCTAGAAATGGTTATATAATTCCAGCACATTTAAGAAAATCTGCTTGTGCAAAAAAAATCACAAAAATGAGTCTTTTCATCATGAATGTACATCTACTGGAAACATAAGCTTTATTTCACATTTGCCATATCTTACACAAAGACAGGCAGTCGCGGGGATTTCAACGCCTAGATCCTCAGCCCTCCGCACACATAACTGAGGTTATCTAGCCTCAAATTCATTGGCCCAGAGCAGGCATGGCACATGGTGACTTCTGCCACCAGGCATGCTAATTTATACTTCTACTTTGGATTTCCTCCTCCTCATCTCACATCATAACATTAAAGATTTCCCCAAGGCTCAAGTTTAAATCCTTTACTCTCTTTTCACATCTCTTTTCCCTAAAAAAATGAAGCTGTTTCAAAGTTTCATCCAGCCCTGTATTTGTCCAGATCTTAAATCTCTACGTCTACTCTGATCTCTCTTCTGAATTTCAGACCGTTGCATGATCAGTTCCAGCTGTAGTGGGAGATCTTGCCCACAGACCAGGTCTGAATACCTACTGCTGACCTTCCTTCTCCTCTGCCTATCTTTCATCTTGCTACACAGTCACACTCTGGGCCATTGCATCAATCCCATGATTTAGGGCAGTCACAAACAGCAATGAGAAAAGAAATTAGCCAGCTGTTTTGCAGGATTGCAAAGCCACCTAGATAGCCTTGTTTAAACTATTAGTGCACACAACTATAGAAGGCAAATTGTATCCCTCCCCCCAAAAAACAAACAACAAACTAAAAATTCCCCTATATAAGGATTGTTTCATATTCAGGATTTCCAAAAAATAGATTAAAAAAATAAAGAAAAATACCAATTGAGAGTTCACCATTTGTAACAATTTGTAGTTTTAATGCCAGTCACATTAATACAATCAAAGAGAAAGAGAAGAGAGGGAGCAAGCATACTGTATTCGGCACAGTTTTTTTTTTAACCATTTCATAGGAAAAAGTGAACATACCCTTTTGCTTTTATGTCACTGTCCCTTAAATATGGCAACTTTTCTTAAGCTTTTTCTTAGGAAACTAACGAGATTTTTTACAAAGCAAAATCAGTACACAGAAATAGAAAATATTGCACTCACAAATTACATCAAGTTGGGCTACAAAACTAAAGTATGGAATATGAGGCAGCAAGAGATTTCAAGAAATTTATTCATCCTAGTTATGAGATTTTACTCGATTTATAAATCATTCTTTTTTTGAATGACAGAATCCATAATTTAATTCTACAACAATGCAAATGTAGTGATGCTACCTTATCAGAAACTGCTGCTTATTTTAAAGAAAGCATATAAAGTAAAAAAAAAAATCTGCATTTTTCTATCAAAACGATAGATGAAGAGACCAAGTAATTTAATATGTATGTTATCTATGGAATACAACATTACAAAAGAACATTAAGTCCAGGGTGATTTTCCAAAATAACTTTAGAACACAATAATGTATTTATATACACAACACTTGGTGATAACAAACCTCCACTAGATAGGATGCATTCTTCAAGAGACCCAAATATAGTTATAGGCCAAGATATTTTAATTGGCATATCAGGGGGATCAAACTTTGGTTCTGACATTTGATGCTTTTCATGTGGACAGGAGATAAAGACTGTAAAGCATGGGTAGAGGGGGATGAGATTGTCCCAGCAGAGTAGGTAATCACCTATGATTCTTGTCCTTTGGAAAACCAAGGGCTGCAACTACAATGGTTCCAATGATTTCCCTTGGCCAGCTAAATACCACAAGAGTGAGTAGACAAGATACTCTATCACACTGAATCTGTAACAAGCCAGAAACTATCTTGGGCCTGATAAAAAATCATCCCTCAGATTTCCCTAGCAAGTCAATGGTGCCTCAAGCCCTCCTTTTTCCAATCTAATCACAGGGTCATAGTTTCCATGTACTAGTGCAAGGTATAGATTCATGTCATAAAGGACTCTGCAGATGTCATACCTATGGCAGTCACCATCATTTGCTTCAGCACGCTGTTCCCAAAACTGCAGCAACTAGTCAAGACATGTAAATCATGTAAAAACTCTCCCTCCCCCTTGCATCTACACAAAACTGAAGAAATATTTAAGATTACAGTGTAGGCTCATTTATTCTTACCTCAGTGTCCCTCCTTTGCAATTTCCTTAGCCTTAAAAAAATGTCATTCTCATTTGGTTTTTCACTGCGTTGAGTTAAAAAATAGTGAGCAATTCAATAGGAAAGTAGTTCTCTGCTGAAATAAGTGGTCCCACACCTATGAATCTTCCAGTTCCCTTTTCCCATTTACAGCCTTTGAAAATGTAGCCAAAAAGCAGCAGGGGGAGGAAATGGCCAATGACATTTCTGAACTACATCTGCATCAAAAAGTTGATAACAGACAAAGGAAAAAGTTGCAGAGCATTTATAAAACCTCCCAAATTCAATCTATTGCCTTTTTCCTACTTTCAGGCTTTTCACAATGAACACAAAGCCTTTGACTGAGAGAGAAAAGTAGCATTGTAGTGATTCAAATCCCACCTATGTCTTGAGAATTATGAGTCAGAGTCTGTCAGATAACACAACTTCCCAGGCACTTGGTGGTAGAAAAACCTGTGAAAAGTACTTTTTATGTTCATGAGAAAGCTCTACCATCCATCAAAATAAGAAAAGGACCCTAGGAAGCTGAAAACTACTCTTTGTCAGTCACAGTATCTTAACAAAAACAGCTGCTTGCAGAATGGCTTGCTTCTTCAAATACATTTGGAGTTACAGGGTGAAAAACCCCAAAATAACTTCTCTCAAATACAATTATAACTGGATTACCCTTTTGAAGAAATAATCTCATTGATCTTCCAGACTATGGGGAGTTGGATTGTTAAGTGTTAAACACACCACACAAATGATTTGTTTTATGAAGAAAAATACTGTTATTTCATTTTAATGATCATTTATCAAATGAAAAATCCTTTTGATGATGTTACCCCACCATAATATGTGTTCATAGACATGGTTTCTCAGAGGAAGTAACAGTGATTTTATAATTGCAAATCATAGAGATTAGGCTGCCTGGTTCCTGCAGCCATCACAAGCCTGTTAAAATGTAGGAAAACCCTGAAAAGAGCCAAAAAATGAGTCAACGCCAACATATATTGAGTATTAGGTATCAGTACACTATGAGAAAGTTTCCCCTTTATTTGTCAGGATTGTCTTTACAAATATGGGCACAATCTGCATCATTTTTGCTTCCAAATATTGTATCATCAATAAAGATTTATATCATGCAAAAAGGATTTTAAAATTTTGCATACCAGTTTTATTTTATTTAATAAACCATTTCCTGAATATATCGAAAGCAAAATTAATGAGGCTGAACACAGACCTCCATGGAGTGGGCCAGCCAAGTGTTCCCCACCATTGCAGTCAGTACTGCAATCCCCTTCCTCACACTGTTGGAACCCCATTTTCTTTGAACAACCCATACACACACACACAGGGGCAAAGGCTTTAGTGCGAACCAGGCATCCTTTGAATAGGCAAGGAACTGGGAGGAGAGAATGCTCATGCCTATCTGCTTCCAGAGGGCTCTCCATTTGTGACTTTCAAACAGTGAAGGGAGGATTAGGTTCAACAATCACACTGTTGTTGTGAAATAGCCCACTAAGATAATTGGAGTCCCACAATTGAAACATTTTAGGGCAGAACCGGATTTTAAGGAACAGCTTGTGCACCTCTATCTGACAGAGAAAAAAAAAAGTGAAGGCCAAAGGGATGAAATGGCTTGTCTGAATCCTCAAGCAGTGCAAGAAACACAACAGCCATCTTTCCAAGCTTTCCCTATCCAATAAGGGCTCTCAGTTCAAATGACTCCCTCCATAAAAATTTTCCTGAGGCCACACCCTCAGGCCCTATTTTCTCTCCCTGCTTTGTACCTCTAACTGCTCCTGTACTCAGTATCATCACAGCACCTAACAATTAATACATCAATAAATTGTCTGAACGCCTATCTTGCCTATTAAACTTTGAGACCATCTAAAGGTAGAACTCTTGTCTTCCACAGGTATATGTCTGTGACTGCCGCACAGCGGCCACACCACACAAGTTTGCTGAACTCTGTGAGAATACTTTTACAAGGCACAACACCTAGGAGCCTAACTGCTACACTTGCTACTTTTTCTCATAAAATCTTCTCCCTTCATGAAGAAAACAACAGTAAACATAGGACGGAGGCTATTCCTGGTTGTTTCATCCAACTAAACCACTATCTTATTTAGGTCTAGAAAATAGCAAATTTGAAATGTATGCATTTAGGTGTTTTCTCCCCTGCCCCCCACAATGACTACAAGCTCTGAGGAATATGTGATCATCATGCCTGAAAAATCCTGGCGATTTACTGTTAGTTAGCCAGAAGTGACATAAATCCATGAGTCACACCCTAGTATAAATCTAGGGGGTCTCTGGCCCTAAGTGCGCTCAGAATGTGAGGCCCCACTAGCAGAATTAAAAATCAGCAGCAGATCCATATCTAATGAGCACCTGGACCAGCCCAAGGGGAGTCCTGCATTTCCAGGGTCAGTTTACAATGAACTGCTTCTCCAACAGCCCCACCTCCACCTAGAATTTCTCAGAACAAGCTGGAGGTCAAATTCCCTGAAGCTACTTAGACAAAGGTGGAACACATGGCTTTAGGAAAATCACAGCAGGTAGAGCCTTCTTGTGGATCTCTACTGCACACATTGACTTACAAGAAAATGATCTGCCCACGTTCAGCTTCAGCCACATGAAACATTTATTTTCAAATAAGTGCGAGTTTGAGGTTTTTCTCTGAAAAATTTTGAGCAGCAAATAACATCAAAAATCCTAGTTGCTGTTCACTGAGAAAGCAAATCTGCTTCAACCATAGCCTCAATCTACTTCCAGTTCCCCTCCACCCCACATGTACACTTTTTGCCCTTGTTCTAATCAAGTGCCTTCAATGGCCATAGAAAATAATTAACTGAATGTTTGGTCAATAATGGACTTATCAAGAAAGCATCATCTCTGTTTACAAAACAGCCCCCCACAAGAATCAAATTAAAACCGCAAACACAATGGGGCACATTGTTTCCACATTGCCTAAAGTCAGAAGACATTCCTGATAGTGAGGATTCATAGAAGCTGTCTTTAGAGTAGCTGATGGCAGCTAACGCAAATGTAACTAAACACAGAAAAAGGAGAGAAAAATAATGGCATTCATTTTGTTGTTCCAAGAAATAAAACACACATAAAAGTCATGCGAACAAAAAAACCCACTTACTGCATAGATTTCAATATCAAACAACCAAAAGTAGTGTCACTCTCTGGCCCATAAGTCGAATTTCCTGTCCTCATGGTTCTCTGGATTCCTTCTCAGGACACCCCTTCCAGCATCTGCCACAGCAGTTTATACTCTAGGGCATAAAGGACGCCTGCTGTTTGCACCCTTTCTTCCCAGCAAGGGCTTCTGCTTAGAATTTGCTTAGAATCCTATCTAAAGATGTCAGATTTATCAAATAAAAATACAGGACTCCCAATTACACTTGAACCTAACACAAACAATGCATTTTTTCAAGTGTAAGTATACCCCATGCAGTATTTTATCTGGCAACACTTTTCTTATCTGTTCTGCCCTGGTGAGTTGAGCTAAATAAAGTTAAATCCTCCAAAACCCACTTTACCCCCTTTACTCTAAGGTCCTAAGCAACTCCCTTCATATATTCACCCTAGGATCAGTAAATCTGTTGCCCAGAGTGAGCAGAAGGCACTCTAAACCCCAGCTTACCTGACGAGCTGCAAGCAACTGAAGGAAGTGGACTGTTGGAGAAGGCAATTTCATTGCATAGCTCCTCCCACTAAAAGCTTCACACCAATCACTTACTTCATCACCCACTCCACCTTCCCAGTCCCTGTGCCAAAACTGGACTGAAAGATGTCCAAGAGATCTCTTTTGTCTGCTGGAGCTCCCCCTTCAGGTTAGGATGAGAATGGACATGATATGTGACCCAGACCTTCGATTTCCAGGTGCTGAACTCCCAAGCTCTCAATTATGCCAGGCAAGTACTCCCCCAGAGCCATACCTCTAGCCTGACTCCAAAATTATTCAAGTTTTTGAGCATATGGAGTTTTATATGAAGAGGAGGCTTTTACATTTTTAAGGTTGTTATTTTTGTGCAGAAAAGGAAGTTAGAGGGTCAGTTAACTTTTTCTTTAGTCCTGTATGTGGAATACATACTCAAATTTAAGGAAAAATCATCCTTTAAAGCCCAGGAAAAAGAAGGCTTAGCATGTTTCTACACTCATGCATAATGATCCATGCATCTACATATTCAAAACATACAGTTGAATAGACATTATTTGCATAAATGTGTTTTTCAGTCAATCCTGGATTACTCATATTAAAAAGGAGGGAGAAGTTGAGGGGTACAACTAATTCTAATGAACCAAACTATATTTGGAAAAAATGGTAATTCATAATGGCCCCCCATTACTGAATATACATATCACAGAAGTGTCAGTCATGAACATTTAGGCATCAGTGACTAGCCCCAGTCCTAAATTTATTTTTTATTGAGAAAAATGCAGACCCTTTCATGAAATTGTCAAGGATTCAGAATTAGTAAGGTCAGAATGAAAGAAAGTGTTCTACACTGGGGACGTTTATACATGTACAGACACAGCATAGAAACGTTAATTACAAAGCTAGAAAGACTCCTCGAGACCTTTTAGCCCGGCACTTGTCAGAGGGTGTACCAGAGACCATCAGCTCTGAGAGGATTCTCAAAAACTATGCGTCCTGGTAAAATATTCAGAAGTCACATGCTGTATTCCTCTCTTGCAGACTAACAACACACAGGAGAGCATGATACACGTTCTCACATGTCCTCCATTAAAGAGCCCTGCCCAGTTTTCTTAAGCCAGCATTTCCCAATACTGTTTAACAAGTTGTTTAATAATGTTGATCAAAGTTCTGTTAACATCTCCTCACAGATCTAATCTGTCTTCCTCATGCTACAGGTAAAGAAGCTAAAGCTTAGAACACATGGTGTATGGCATTTCATAGATCAAGTTCATTTTTCTTCATACTTTCATTTCTGTTTCTCTCCTAAATTGAAACATAGAATGAATTCCAATGAACTAGATCTTTCGTTTAAATGTTTTTTGCTGATGAGGTAGACATTGTTCCATACAATTGCTACAAAATAGCACCCCACAACATCTTCCCAACACTCCTTTCAGAAATTGTAAGTTTTATCAGGTATCTCCCAAGGGCTGCTGTGCCTTTCTTCATTGTTTTGAAGGCTCCACTCAGGCAATTTCTGAAGTGAGAACTTCAAGCCTTCTCCATCAAACTGGCTTTCCTACTCTGCGACTTCTTTCCCTTGAAACCAAGCCAGGTGCTTTAGGTTTCCTATGACTTAAGGATCTCAAGTGAGTTTTGACTGTACTAAAACTTAGGATGTCGGAAGGTATTTGGCAATTCTTTAAATTCCTAAGAGTTTTAGCTATCCTCTGGGTTTAAACTTTGGGATTTCCACTTGACAAAATACAACTTCCTGTCCCAAAGTCAAAAGAAAATTTCAAACAAGAATTTTATTTAGATGAATATCTTATAAATATGTAAGAAGAATATAAGGTGAAAAAGGTTTTAGTTAGTGTTCAGATTTAAACAAATTATCTTTGCAGGGCTCAGTGTGGTGCTAGGAATAAATAAAATAATTATATCTCTATAGCTAGCCATATAACCCTCCACCCAAATATTACATAAAGGGCAGGTACACTTATTCATTTCCCACTGTATTTTGAAATCAGAGACACAAATATGAAAATCAGTCACTGTTATCTTAAATATGAATCTTCTTTCAGATAGGAAATTTAAAACACAACATCAAAATGGCTGTTTACAGAGTATTGCTAAATTCACAAGTGTGAGATTGTGTTTCAAACTCCATATAAAGCCAGCCATATGTATTCACTTTAAGCATTTCCCTCATACTCTCACCCTACTATGTAATAACAAAAAATACAATTTCCAAGCAAAAAGTTTTCCCTGGTGACAGGGAGTGCCACTAAAATACTTTGAGGTATGTAGTAAGGCTACATTTTGTTATTATTAATATATATTATATATATATATATCACAAAAAGAAAACATTTACTGAAATCTTTGCGTTAACTTGTTATTAAAACGGTAGACAGTTTAGAGTATCATTTATATCCCTAAAGAAAACTCTAAACTCCGTGGGTATTGACTATGTAAATAAATTGGCATTTTTAGCTAAAGTGATTCTTTAAAAATGCATTTGAAAATTATACCAACTTACTGTCTGTTTTTGTTCTGCAGATGTGAGAACAAGCTATTTATCAATAGGAATTCTTTTCTTTTTTTGAAAAAAAAGTATATATTCTCCTTAGCCTGAATATCTACCAAATGTATTGTCATCCAAAACATCTCAGAGATGTGAACAGATTTGACAAAGATCTAACTGAAATTGCAGCAATTCCTTTCTTAAAAATGTTTTAAATTGATCCTTTCCCAGTCTAATTCAGTAAATACATCACACTCGCTGATGAAATTGTTCCTAGTACTCAAAGAAGTAAACAAAGCTATCTACAAACAATTTAACTAGAAACAGGGTTATTTTAAATAAAATGATTAGGGAAGTTTTAGTTTTAAAATAAATCAATCCCTCAACCATAAATGTCTCTCTCCTGCCTTTATGGAAAAGTTGAAATATGAGCACTACCAAAGGAGGCCTATCTTTGAATCCAAAATAAGGAAAAATATAACAAACTGGAGAATAGTTAATTAGCTTAAAAATCTATCAACTGTACTTATTAAGTTAGCTGGAACAAGTCTTATAGGGAAACCTAGAACACTTATAAGGATGCATGGTTCTTTTAAAATGCATATCCTTTGGGCCACAGTGATAGTCTAATCAGTGCTTTTTAATGAATTGAATGCTTGGTTTGGTGAGGAAATTAAAAAAAATAATCTAATCTAGTTCCATGGTATCTTCCCTGAAAATCAGGATAAAAACATGAAGGGGACCAAGAGGTGGAGGGAGGTGGAGCGGGATGAAAGAAGAAGGGAATGTAAAAAGGATTAAGATGTGTTATGTACACGCATCAACTCCCCATAATGAATGTAATCATTATGTACTGTAAACATGTACTAATAAGAATTAAAATTTTAAAAATACATAAAATGAGTCAGTTTATGTCTCTAACCAAAGGTAAATCAAATTCCATGCTAGATAATATTTGATCAAGTAGATAAAGTAAAATAAATTAAGCAGTAAAAAACATCAGTGAATCAATCTTTCATACGTATTTTTCTACTAAAAATCATGGGGCATTTAGGTGCATTTTTTCATGCTTTTCATCGACCTCATATTGTAAACTCTAGCATATGAACTAATTTTGATCACATGACTGTCATGGGGAATAACTGTATAGAGAGTTTAAGACTGTTGAGACACATTTAAGAGAGCAGAATGGGATCACTGTAAAATTATATTTTCCATTAATATCATGGAAGTAATCATAATAACAAAACTGGTTTGAGGGATTTTTAGAAGGCTCTGATCTGGTTGGCATTTTTTCATACCAGGCCCACTTGAATAGTGAAGGCTAACTTCATTGTGTATTTACTGTGTGCCATGCACTGGAGAAAATACTGTATGTGCACCATCTCATTTACTCTTCACAGTCAAAGGAATTGAGACAAGAGGAAGAGCATGCCCAAACTGACAGAACTAAAAAGTAGCAGAGCAGGACAGTTTATGGCTTTGTAATCCTTTGCCAGAGATAAACTGAGACTCTAGTGCAAATACTTCTATTATCTGAGCCCTCTGAGAGTATACAAAGATTGTACATCAACTGGCTGATAAGTATTCCAGAAACTATTTAATAGATGACCATGCCTGGGGAAATATTTTGTTAAGTACCTTGGAATTTGGGGTGACTTGAAGGGAACTGTCAAAATAATCAAATGTAAAACACTAGTCTTCCATCCTTCCTGAAGCAAAAGAGTCAGGATAAACATAACCTCTCCTAACAAAGCTGTGTTACTTTTACATTGTTGTGACAAAATACTGGAGATACATAAGTTAAAGACATGTTTATTTTAGCTCATGACTTCAGAAATTCCAATCCATAGTCCTCTGGCTTCATTGCCTTTGAGCCTATGGTGAATTAAGCCATTCTTGCAAGGTGTGGGGACTGCAGCAAAGTTGCTCACCTTATGGGGCCCAGGAAATCGAAGAAAGAGATGGGAGGTGGCTACAGTCCTAATACACCCTACAAGGTCATGCCCCCGGTGATCTGTTTCCTCCAACTATGTCTCACCAATCCTACCAACACTTCCCAATAGCACCAAGACCAAGCTACAAACCAAACCGTCAACACATATTCTTTTAGGACATTTAACAAACCATAACAACAGTATTTTGGTAAATGTTTGCAGAATAGCACTTTACCAGCTAGTTTGGAAGAAGTTATGACCAGGAGTAGGATCATGAGAATTTAAACACAAACTGACATGCCCTGACAAAAACAAACAGCCTGAAATGCCCCATGGAAGTAGAGAACCAATAGAGAAGGAAGAGGTTGCTCAAGGAGCCAATTACTCTGTGTACTTTGTGACCAGTATTAACTCCCTATGAGAAAAGTCTACACCATCGCCATTCAGAAGCAGGTTTACTCAGACCACAAGTATTTGAGTACAGCAGGTTTAACCCTATCACATGGCAGAGGAAGCCTCTACATGATAACAAAAGATTGACCTTGACACAAAATGGAACAAAGTGTCCTGAAGCACTTAATTCCTCTGAGAACACAGGCAAATGAGAACTCATAGGAAAACACACAGCTGTACTAAAAACTACCCCAGCTAAAGGTCAGCTGCAGCGGGGATTTCATTCACATGACCATAGAGTAGACATACTCTGAGATAGTGCAAAGTGGAGGTTTTGATCTTTGGACCTAGAAACTAGGGTTCAACTTTTTCAGTGCTCCAAATGTAGCCTATGGACATTAGTTTATGGCCTTTTCTATAGTGCCAACTTCTTGTTAGTTAAGTAAACACTATTCATAAAATAAAACCAAAAATTTCTACATACAAAAGAATATGTGGCTGCATCACATAAACATGTCAATAATTTAAACATTGGATTCTATAGAATTCTGTAATTTATCCTTCAAATTTTTCCAGAATTTTTAGGTATGAAGTGTTACACACATCTGCTGATGAGTAGGGACTCTGTCTCTTATACAATAAGTGACCAGACAATTGAGCCTGAAGAACACAAGAATGTACTTGTACTTTTAAAGAAAATATGATAAGGAAAAAAAGGATAGGTGCGGTGGCCCACACCTATAATTGCAGCACTCTGGGAGGCTGAGACAGGAGGATAGCAAATTGGAGCAAAGCTTGGTCAATTTAGAAACTCAACAAGATCTCCTCTCTTTCTAAAAAGCTTTAAAAGATCTGGTCATGTAGTTGAGGGTAAAGGGCCTGGATTCAATCCTCAGCACCACAAAAAGATAGTAACGATAACAAATAAATCCATTGTTATAGGAATCAACTGTTTACGACCAGGTCACAGATTATCCATAGTCTGTTTTCTAATGTCTTTGTTCCTACACAAAGAATAAATTTTAATATGAATTCAATATTTTACTGTAAAGAACACTAAACTGGGGTTTGAGGGCCTGGGATTGTAATTACTTCTAGATCATGGGTAAATTATTTGCCAATTCTGTTAATAAACTTCTCGAGGAATAATTCCTGCCTGTATATACTTAATATGTATTATGAAAAAAATAGGTCAGAGTAATACATGTAGTATGCTTTGGAAGTAAAATAGTACCATTTGTTAAAAAAGTATATTATTTATTTTTATTATTTCTTTACAATAAAACTAAAATACTGAGAATTAACTTTAAACAGTCTGATTATTTATACCTATTGTGTTAAGTTAATGGTATAGTAGGTGAAACGACAGAAGATAAATAAGCAGATCCAAGCTTCTATCTCATCCTTGAGAATCACAGAAAAAGGATCATTGCTCCTTTTTCAATCTGGGGAAAAAAAAACAAAAAACAGTGCCTACTTAAGACACTAGTTTATCTAATCAAGCGACATTCTTTCACCATTGCATGCTTCTTACTTGAATTTCAGCATAGTGAGGACTGGAGGGGTATCCCAGTGGTAGAGCACCTGGCTAGCACCTAAGGAGGTTCAGAGTTCCACTCAAAATCATTTCTATTATTTGAAAAAGCAAGGAACATCACACTCTTTGATTGATGCTGCTTTTACTCTAATTTTGCCATAATTACCACTATTTTTTATTTATAACATACATTAAAATGATAAAAAATCAGCTGAGTCATTTGTTCATTGTTAGAAGGACAAAGCAAACAATAGATTTAAAAGATGATGCTAATGATACTTAAAATACTAATGATTAATTACAGCAATGAAATTTTAAAAAGTTACTTACATAAAATGGTTGCATAATAAAATTGAATCTCATTATGAAACTGTTTATAAAAGTTTTAACTCAGTTTTCATTTAAATAGGCAAACTTCAGAAGCCAAGATTGATTCATATAAATATAAAACACACACACCCATCTTGTCTTCACATTTGCTGCACATGAATTTGGTTATTTTGCTTTTGTTTTTGTTTTTGTTTTTTTTGGCACCAGGGATCAAACTCACAACCTTGCACTTGCCAGGCGGGCGCTTATGCCGCTGAGCTACATCCCTGGCCTTGCACATAAAATTTTGTAGGTTCATGTGTGGCAACTATCAACACCTACAATGGAGCTTTGGAATATTATAAAACATCACTAATCTGTCTAAACGGTTATAACAGATAAATAACAAATAATTTTTGTTCTTTTTGGTTTCACACATTTATACACTGACATGATTCTTGCTTAGCCAACTTTCATGCAATACTCCATGAGAAGTTTCTATATGATCCACAAAAATAGGGTTCTGTGGTCAAAGTATTTTGAGAAGTGGGTTATGCACCACTCGAGCTGCTGTCTTTCATGCAGTACCTCTCAGAGTCTTCTCTCATCTAATAAGTATTATGATGCACATGTGAGGAAAGACATACTATATTTCCTAAAGATACAATATATAAGTTCTCAAGAACAGATGTCATTTTTCTACCATCGGTCTGAATAAAAAAAATAACTCAAGAAAAAGATTATTGAAACAAGCGGCAAGGAAGGAAGAAGCACTGAGAGAACAAAGTGGAGTACTGAGAATTCTGAAGCCTTGAAACTCTATCTTTAATTGATACTCTGCCAGACTGTTAGGGTTTCCTCCTCCGATGGCTCTAAAAGTCTAACATTCATCAGAATCACCAGGAGGGTTTCATGAAGCACAGATGGCCAGGCTGACCCGGCCTCTGACTCAGCAAGTGTGGGGTGGAATTCTAGCAAATACCCTGCCGCCACACTTCTGAGAACCTTTACTCTAAAACACTACTGTCCTCTGCATCTGGAGATTTAGTTATTTACTGAACATTTTCTTATGTCACTGACAATTCAGTTTCTGAAAGGTCACAATGAAAGGAATTTGGACATCTTAATTCCATGGCTCTGACATCAGTAATGTTAGCAGTCACGGAAAAAAAAAAGGCTAGTCCAGGTCACTAAAAGATTGGGCTTTTATAACTCCTGAGTCTTCATGCTGAGGGCTATAACCAGCATCGGGTTGTTTGTTCATTTGATGTGAAAAACATTTTCCTCGTTTTAACTTATATTTTTCCAGATATATTTTTAGGAGGTGAGGAGAATAAGTAATACTTTCAAATGATCAGGGTTTCTGGTGTGAATAAAAGTATGCATTTATGGAGAGCTAGGCAGAACTTATTTAGAAAATCCTTTATTACTTTAAAATTTGGTCATAGCAGATGTTTAGAAAAACACTCTGGAGAAGCTGTAAAGAAAATGTCAGTGACAGGCCCGGGGATGTAGCTCAGTGGTAGAGTGCTTGCCTAGCAGGCACAAGGCCCTGAGTTCAATCTCCAGCACCACCACAAAAAAAAAAAAAGTCAGCAACATGAAGCAGAGATCTCCTATACTTGCCATTATAACGAATGGCCCTAGTGTTATACACAGAAAATGTCAGTGTCTCCTAGGAGTGGTAGAAAAGACTTTGAGAAGGCCAAGTTTTCTTTTTAGTGGCCTGGACTGGCCTTTTGTTTTTTACATGTCTGCTAACACTACTGAGATCACAGACATCCTAATCCTCAGAGCAAGCCCTGAATACACAGCTCACCAGTGGCACTCCGCAGTAAGCAATAAGAAAAAAAAAATGCATCTCCTAGAACACTTTCTCCTTTTCTTTTCTTTTCTTTTCCTTTTTTTTCTTTTCTTTTTTTCTTCTGCAGGGCTGGGACTAAGTACCTGACACCCTCGACTGAAAGTAAGAAATGGTTTAGGTGTCTCATGACTTGGAAGGATTCAGTCCATATTCAGCTGAGGCAGAAACACCATGGTAGAGGGCATGTCAAAACACAGCTGCTCACTTCATGGTGTAGGGAAGCAGAACATAAAAAGAGTCTCAAAGAGGAAAGAGCCAAGGACCACATATATTACCCAAAGTCATGCCCCTATGACCCACACAGACACACCCAAAAAGGAACTACTAGTACCATGGGTGTCTAGCAAACCAGTCAATTTGACACAATTAAGCTTAATTGTCACAGGTCTCAAACCCCAGTCCAACACTCTGCTGGGTTAGGCTGCACACAAAGAGGCTTAGGGTAGAGAGATATGGACAGTCACATTATGACCTCACTTTCATGGTACTGATTTTTTGTAGTAGCTTTCCCATTGCTGGGGCACAATACAAAGAAGAAGTAGAGTTTGCTCATGGCTTCAATCCATGGCTGGCTGGCTCCAAGTGAGAAACATCATGGTGTAAGGGAAGGACAGAGAGAAGACAGTTCTTAGCAGCAGGGAAGAAGAACAGGGGAATAGTGTTAAGGGGAAGGGGTCAGGGGCCAGATATAGACCCCACAATCATGCTTCCATGACTCACCCATACTAACCCAGAAGGGTGTTTTACTAATCTCCTAGGCAGCTCCCAAGTCAACCAAGTTGGCAAGTTTAGCCATCACATCTGGGCCTTGTGTACACTAACCACTGAGCTATGTCCTCAGCCCTCCTCCAATTCCTAGTAAATGAAACAAACACCTAACGAGTATGATTTTTTTTCACTCTTTTCTTTCTATATTAAAAGCGTAGTCTCTGGAACACTTAGTTTCTTTTTTTTAAACAACTTGCTTTATTTTTAGACCCACACATAATAATTGTACAAATTTACGGAGTACAATGTGACATTCTTATATACAGTGTGTAATGATCAAATCTGAATATCACTGGAAGCTTCTTTTAAACAGAGATTTCCCCATTTGCAATACTGGAATACATGGACTATACATCTAAATGAAAAATCATTCAGATAGCTTAATAACCTGCAAATAAGAAATTCAGAAATAGAATTAGCTCCTTTCCCTGCTGACTTGCTTTCTTACTAATAAAACTACATTCTTCCAAAAGTTTTGAAGACGATTTACAAGAAAAACAGTTTTCCAAAATGATTACCAAAATGATAGCCTAAAGAGCAAGACTGACATAATGGAGAAGGTGGGATGATTATATGAAAAACTTCAAGGTTAATTGCTGGGTCCAAAGTACAGCTGTGACCTTCCTGGCAGTCATAGCAAATAGAAAAGTGCATTTTTCTTTCTGTAAGAAAACATGCTGTTAAAGAAGCATCTCTCATGTGAAAAAGATTGCACTGGAAACCAGAGAAAAACGAAGAGGAAACTGGACATGGTGGTGGATACCTGTATTCTCAGCTCTTTGGGAGACTAAGGTAGTAGAATCACGAGTTCAAGCTCAGCTTGGGCAACTTACTGAAATAGCAATATCCTGTCTTAAAATAAAAAAGGACTGGGAATGTAGCTCAGTGCAAAGACTCAGGGCCCATATCCCAGTACTGAAGAAAGGAAGGTGGGGAAGGAGAGACAGACAGAGAGAGAGAGAGAGACAGAGACAGAGGAAATGGAATGAACCTACAAAGAGTTAACATACCTTATCTTGTTCACAACTGCATAGACAAGAGCAATGGCGCTGAGGGAATCCTAGGACTTGACACATGTTTGGAAGTTATGAACAAAGGGGAAGAAATCCAAAATGACTAGGGGTGCATTTTTAACGGTACTGTTGAGAAGGAGGAGCACATCTTGGGGAGAAGGGGAATTCTGTGGGCCATAATTAATCATAATTGTCCCTTTGTGCTTTGGAAAGCAAAGAAGTTTATAACGGAAAATGCATGATAAAAATGACACCGATAATTCTCTCTTGGGGGAAGGGTCTTACTTTCTGTATTAACCCTGTTCATTAGTATGCTACTTCAGTCATTACCTCTTAATTGTGGTTTTGTTTCAAATATATTATTATTAGAACAGAAGTATTTCAGAATGAAAAGCCTTTCAATAGCTGTCTCCTAATTTCTTTACTTTTTTTTCTTTCTTTCTCCATCCCTTCCTCTTACCTTCCTTCCTTTCTTTTCTCCCCACCTCCCCTTATTTGCCTTTTCTTTCTTTTCTTGTTCTTTTATAATCTTTGACTTGAAAGCAATGTCGTTTTTTTCTTTGACACTCTCTCATAGAACAAGAAAATGTGGGGAGAAATAAGCAAAATGTGTTTAAATGTTTTACTAGTTCAGAAGATGGAGTAAGTGTCACATGCCACCCAAGTGAGGTCTTGAGAATTTGGAGAAAGGAGAACATAGTCATGGCTCTGTTTTATCTGTCAGTTGCCTGTTAAAATATCCACATCACAATTATGGGAGTGACTGGCAAATGTAGATAGCAGTGGAATACTCTTAAATGCTTAAAATCATTTTAAATTTCCTTCTTTGTTAAAACACTTTTCTAAAATATTCCAGGCACTTTTTCAGCTTTTGAAAGCAGAGCCAGTTCCCCAAACTGAATCACATATTGTTTACTGAAGATTGTACCAACATCTCAGGTTCCTCCGTTCTGAAAATCAGTAATCACTACACAGGAATGGAGATGAAGATGGGGAAGTTCTAAGAGATTGGGATGACTTCATATAGCTTATAAGCCTAAGTATTCTTCCTTAAAATTCTGTTTTGAGACTACTTTCTTAATATTTTCATTTCTTTTAAAAGCAGATTGCTTGGGATAAATTGCAGTTATTGGGTTTTTCAAGTGGCAATGCATAGACTCTGTTAGAATTAGTCTTTGCATTTCTATGCTCAAATTCTTTGAGATTTCAAAATGTCACCATGTGTTTAGGATAAAAGTTACTGATTAATCTTTAAATATATTTTGATTGGACTAAGCAACCTTGTTTTTCACCAAACCCTTTTCTGGTGAATACAACTTTGTGCTTGACTCTGATCTTACTGGGAGTAATCATGCTCTCAAGAACACCTTGATTTGTAAGCTCATCATCTGTTTTAAAATTCAATGTCAAACATTATTGTACAAAAAGAATGCTTGAATATTACTAGCTTATCACATTAATTGTTTTAAAGTAATGTGTAACTGTAGCCACTCAGTAAAAAACGTAAGGTAAAAGGACTCAAATACACGAACGCTTGGACAGTATCCAATAGCATTTGGGCAAAAAACATTTCTATGATTCTGAGGGACAAAATTACAATTGCAAAAGTCAGGAATCTGTAGACCACCAAATTTAGGTTAAAATGTGGTTGGATGAGGAAAGTTGGTACATGGGCATATACAATTATCATAATGCTTAAATAAAAAACGAATCAGGGTAAAAGTATAGATGGAGACAGAGTTCACTAGGCACCTCTTATTCAGTCCATATTTGTTCTTTCTTAAAGTGATTCGGTGGACTCATGGTTCATTCAGCAAAGAATTTTAAAGATCCTACTATGTGCTGAGCACAATAGATATGGTAGTGAACAAAAAGGCCACAGATGTAAAACAAACCCCAAAAATGTATGGCAGATCTTCACTTGAACTTCACTTAAAAATTTTGAAAACCTATAAATTTTCCTGAGTGGCTACTGTTAAATATTACTTTAAAATAATTAGTGTGAGAACCTCATAATAATCGAGCATTAACTTTAAAAGGTTTGGAATTGAAACTTCACATTCAAAAACTTAACAACAATGTAGCCCAAGCAGTCAGATATTGAGTTGAGTACAAGAGCTGCAGGTGGAACAGAATGTCAAGTACTTCCTCTTACTCAACCATATTGGCTTCATCTAGTTTTCAGTTCTATTAGTGACTTTCTTTTCCACTGCAACCACCTATTCACATCTTTATCATTTCCTGCCTTCAGAACTCCAGTAGCTTTCTAAAAGGTCCTGTCTCACCAATCTTTTTTAACACAACTAAAATTTTTGCATAGGCTGACGCTGTCATTTTTCTGCTCGGAAGTGGCTAGATTTCTTACAGCTACAAAATCCAAACTCCTAACATTTAAACCACACTTCAGCCAGCTTTACTTAACACTCAACTCCTCAAATATATCGATATTCTCTATAGTCTTTGCTCAGCCTGTCCCCTCTGTGCCTGGAATATCTTTCTATCCCTTCTTCAAAGAATACTTCAAACTGTACCCCTACCACGACTGCATCTTTTAACTCCTAGAGCTGGATGCAATCCCAGTCCCTGTCCCTCACTCTTGAACTCTACAAACTATCAGTGTAGACCTTGCTTATGACACATTACATAGGCAACAGCATGCTAACAGTTTAGACAGAAACCACATATTCCATAACTGTGTATTCTGCACAATAATGAACCCAGTGTCTAACAGTAGTAAGTGTCAAAAAATGTTTGTTGAATGAATCATTTCTTTGGACAACTAAATGTATATAGAACTCTTGATGGATTTAGAAAGACTGCCAGCATAAGTAACCTCTGGCCTTTATAAAAATCCTGGTAGCAAAGTCCTACAAATTGAGTCTTGCTGCTTGCCCCTGTACAAAGAGAAACAGAGGTAGCCGGATTCCTGTGACTTACTCAAGGTCACACAAGGCAACATTTTCTGTATTTATGCCACTCGCCGATACCATGTTTCTTTCCAAATATTTCAGCAGTTACATCTGCAATTCACCCAAGAAAGGGGCATTTATCCATTCCTTCTCAGGCTTCCTTGAAAAATAAGATAATGTTCCAAAATGAAATCCTCCCTGCAGTGGGTACTGGCAGAATGAAGATGGACATGGGTTTAAATGTTTTCAGTTACTTCAAAGATGTAATTTGTTTCTCTACAGAATGCTTTCCTTGATGATAAAAAATGAAATAACTGGGAAATCACAGAAACTCTCCCTATTGTATTTTATAAAGGTTAGAAAAATTTTGGTTTACTTAAGTAGGGCATGTGATAAGCATAGCTCTTAACAACAGAAAAACAACTCCTAGGATAGGTATTTGTCAAATCTTTAAAATAACAACAGAGCTCACGGAGATATTAAAAATTCTTCAACTATCACTTCAGTGCTGTTATCTTTCACAAAGAGGAAGATGAACAAAGATTTGAAAACAATGTAACAACAATGTAGTCTTTAAACAATGAGAGCTCTGAGTAAGAGATATTGATATAATAATGCTGTCTATTCTGTGTATTTAGAGGCATAGAAAAGATGGGTAAAGAGTTCAAAGTCACAGAGAAAAAAGATTTTCTGTTTGCGTTTTTGCATGCTGAAGAGAGAAGTTAGAACATTACTACTGACAAATCATAGCTGGCATGTAAGACCTATTAGTTCAGGGAATTTATCATACTTAACACATGTTACCATGGACTGTACTTTTTAAATTTATGAATAGTTTTCACAGTGTAGAAATTGCACGCACTATTCACCATCTACCCATAAGAATATGCACAAGAGCAAAGGTTAATTTCTTTTCTACCAGTGTCCAATAGGTCAAAAAAAATTGAGCTGTAGCCAAAGAAACTCTCATTTATGATTCAAAAAACATCCAAATTAAGGCCTATATTTAAATGCCTCTGACAAATTTATAGCTTCAAAACTATTTCCAACATATGAACACAATAGCCCTATTAACTAAATAACAATTTAGACTTTAAGCAGTATTACACAAACTCATCATGAGCAAGATACTGAAAAATGATTTACTACAACATCAAAGGCAACATGGTTAGGACTAAACTGAGAACATCACTTTGAAAATAAAAGTTTGATAAAAAAAATGGAATCATGTGTTGGTTTTTTAAAAAACACAACCAAGAAAGATAACAGAAAACATGACTTAAACTTTTAATTATGTCTAGCATTAAAATGACACTGGGGTGAGAACTGAAGGCACAGAAATATAAACTTTCAAAACCTAAGCTGGATTACAAATTTAAGAAACTAAAGACCAACTAAATAATAGAAGAAATATAGAAGACAATGAAAGGATTATTTAGAAATAATGAGAAAAGAGGAGATACCTAAGATTCCTGTAGCTATCACACATATATTATATATTACATATATAATCCTGTAAGTCAAGGATCAAATGTCACGCTAAGTTAAAGCTCATAGGGCACAATAAGCAGGAAGTAGGTGATAGTCGAGGAATTTCCAGATGCGCAGAAATACCTTACATTTAATTTCACAAAAATCAGGCATAAGGACAATATTTATAATGATTTCATACATCTATGGTAAGAGACAGAGATTTAAGCAATGACCAAGTAGATTCAGATAGATATTTCTATAACATGTAAAAGTTTCCTCCAAACAAAATGAGTTGACATACACTACACAGTGTTCCGATTTCAGATTTTCAAATCTCTCCCACTTAACGTGGATGGAACAGTCAGACTGTGGTAGGGGAATACATCTCTGCCTCTCTCCTGAGTTCTTTCTTACCAGATGTCAAATTTCAACTTGGCTTCATGGTGGGGAGAGAAATGATCTTGAACTGTGATCTCATAAATCAGTATGTTAAGTGAGTTGTTAGATGCCAAGTTATTTTACAAAACAAAATATTTGATACACTACAGGGCTGAACTGCTACTGCAGTATTTTCAGCTGCTCTGTGTCAGACACCTCTCTAGTTGGCTAGGACATTGTACAGAATCTGACTGCAGAAAATTGTGCAATAATAACTCCCGATTCTGGCTAGCTAACCCAGCAGCGTTGTGTTTTGGACGAAGAAGGGACAAGGGAACAGATATAACTCTGATACTCAGTATTCAAGCCTAGCTTGGAATCACAAAGATGAGTAACTTTGTCTAAAAATTAAAATCATCCTGCTAGTTTTCCTCCTTTTTAAAACAAACTGTCCAAATCATTATCAATGAATTGAACATGAACCTTAATTTAAAACCTTAATCCAAATGATTTTGCCTATATGTGCCTTTAGGTAAGTGATTGCCCTCAATGACTTTTCAGTTTTCTCATCTGTAAGTGGTAAAAGTTGCGAATGAAATAGTCTTCCTTCTATATTCCACATCCCACATTAGTCATGTACTAGATTTGTGAAATGTCATAGTGAGTATGGGCACGTTCTGAACTGAATTATCTGACTACTGAGATTTTGCCGAACAGTTCTGCGATCAGCTATTGCATGGATTTCAGAGTTTTCTTATTACCATAGCCAAAGATTTTTTTAAGGAATAAAAAAGAAAAAGAATACTATGTATATATTTATTTCTGAAGACATATATGATTTTAAAAGCTCATTCAAAAAAGTACTTTACTTTGAAGGACCAGGAGTATAGCCCCATGGTAGAGCATGTGCAAAGCCCTGGCTTCAATCCCCAGCATTAAAAATACTTTTATTCTGAAATAATTTTGGACTTACAGAAAAATTATAAAAATAATACTTCATGTCTTAGGATATCCTTCACCCAGATTTCCTTACTGCTAATCATAACACATTTACTAAAACCAGGAAGAAGTTTCTTTAACTAGAGATCATATTTGAATTTCACCGATTTTCTCCCTAATGTCTGTGACCATGTCACTTCGGATGAGCTCAGTTATTCTGTGGAATGTCTCTTGTTTGGTCATGATCATGGAAGACAAGAAAAGACCAAGGAACTGTCACAGATTGGAGGAGACTAAAATATGATGAATAAATGCAATATGGGATTGGAGACTGGATCCTATAACGAGAAAAGATAATAGGGAGAAAGTTAGGGAAATTCAAATAAAATTCTTGGTTTAGCACAGAGGTTTGTACAGTGTAATTTCCTGCTGTTGATAACTGCGCTATGTATGGTATGTAAGTTGCTAAGATTAGGGGAATCTGGGTGAAGAGTACACAGGAACTGGCAGCACTATTTTTGCAACTCTTCTGTAAATCTAAAGTTACTTCAAAATAATAAGTGAGGCTGAACTATCAATATAGGTTTATTTGATTTCTAATTCTAACTATATTTTCCTTTCAAAAGTAGGTTTTGAAATGTCTAAAATAGCATGAACTTTTACCAGTGACTGATATTTCCTTTTTCAGGTCAGTGGCATAGAAGATAGAGATCCTGACTCTCAGGGTGACACATGTGGCCTCTGTGTCTCTGCAGTACAGTTAGACTTCTCTGAGGGAGTTTATAAATGTGCTCAATCCCTGAGATCTGAAAACCATCGGGATTATGTTGCCAGGAGTCTAACTCCTGGTAAACTTTTCTTTAGCAAGCAGGAAGAGTAATACTTAATCAAAAAGAGTCAAATTTTGAACTAGTGAGAACTGCTGTGACTAATGATGCTAATAGAGAGTATACTGGTATCTAGAGCCAATTTTAGCTACAAAGATAGATTCACATCCACATGCCTATACAACAAATTTCACTTGCCAAAATAGTCTTATGGGTGTGATCACATGATATTGGGGAACACAACATAGGGTTATTTTATGTGCCTTCTTCCAGTTCCCATCTTTTAGGAATGTATATGGCTTGATATGACTGTGCTCTGACTTTGCCTGGGATATAGCCTTAACCAGAATATAAGTGTTATAAAACTACCCAAAGTAGTGCCAGGGACATAGCTCAGTGGTACAGTGCCTGCCTGGCAAGCATGAGGTCATAAGTTCGATCCCTGGTACAAAAAAACAAAAACAAAAACAAAACAAAACAACAACAACAAAAAAAACCTACCCAAAATAGTGAGTACAGTAGGCAGATATGATGGGGGGTATGGATCCGGCATAATGAATAATGACTGCATTTATGTCCTTTCTGAATAACATGTGACTGCTGTCACATACTACTAATCTTGAGAAGGAAGTGTAGGACATCGTGATATTATTGAAGCAGAATAACTTGTCTCTGTAAACAACTGCAAGATTGATTTCATTCTAAAAGTGATCAGCCTTTGTTAAAACCAAGGGATGTTCACTAAAGATGCCAACCTAGATAGATAGCAAACTGTAGTAACAAGAAATTGGCATAAAAAGATTATCATGTATTTTGAATAGAACTGAAGCAACTGAGTGGAAAACAGCTGCACAGCAACATGATACAAGACTCCTCTATGCAGTTGGAAATTAACCTACCCACTGCACTCTCTAGATTTCCATCTGAAGATGGTGCAGCCTTCATCACTCAATACTTAACATTCATGAAGAGATGGGCACAGCACTTCAGCACAATGCACAATCAACTATCTGGCTCACCCTTCTTATTTTCCTAACATTTCTTCATTATGAGGTGAGTATAGGACACTATGTCTATTGTACCTGTTAGAAAGGCAAAGGATCATCATCTGGTAGAGTAGCCAATGCTAATGGAATCCTTACAAAAATAAAACAAAACAAAAAACAAAAGCTCCAGCCCAAAACACATCAAATGATTACGTTAGTTATTTAACCACTAGTGGAAGAAATAGTACACAGATGAATTTCAATGGTGTTTCAATTATAGGAACTCAAAAGAGGTAGCAAATGTTGCAGCAACCGTTAAGGTATGTTCTTTGTGATTATAGATATGACAGGAGTACAATCCTCACAGGTCAATTACCCTCAGCTTAGTATAGCTTTCATGCATATCATAGATGAGAAATAATACAAAAGAGAACTACAAAGCTTTTGTGCATAGACAAAACTCTGATAATGTGCTATCTAATTGGCAAATTAAGTAATTGTTTGAAAGGCTTTGTGCATTTGAAATATTAAGACTTTCATTAAAAATTTGAGAATGTGGTGATTATGCATATCTTCTTTATCCTGTGTGACTGGTCATCATTATTAACGTAATGCACAAATTATTTTTTAAAAACATGAGATTCAGTGAGCAGACAGTTTATTTAAATAATTAAGTGGCTTATATATATTCATTAGTCATTATCTACTTTGTCTCTGAAGTAAACATTTTCTAAGCTTTAACGTGCAGTATGAATTTTATAAACATTCATCTTCTATACTATTTTCTTCAAAGCATTTAGTTTATGGTACTTCTTTGTCTTTAAACAGGAATACTGACCTAAAGTATATGACATCATACAGATGTTAAACTTCTCTTGGACAGGAAAAATAAATTCGACTATTTAAGCATATGTTGAGCATCCCGAATCTGAAAGTCCAAAGTTCTCCTACATCTGATAACTTCTGAACGCTGACATGATGCTACAAGTGGAAAATTCCACACCTGACCATATTGACAAGTCACAGTAAAATGCGGGTATACTAACACACTGCATAAAGTTACATTCGGACTATGTGCACAAAGAGTATATGAAACAAATTAATTTCATATTTAAACTTTGGTCCCATCCCCAAGATATCTCACTGTTTCTATGGAAATATTTCAAAATCTGAAAAGCTCTGATAGCTGATCAGAACACTTCTGGTACTAAGAATTTCAGAAAAGAGACACTCAACCTGTAGTTTAGTATCTGACAAAATGGTTTTCTTAGAAAACTATTATGCAAACCAATGCAGTCATAAATAAAAATGTTAACAAGGGAAAACTGGTCATGATGAGGTAAAATACTATCAATAAATCAAAAGAGTTCTTTTAAGCTTAACTCATTTTGATATGTTCTGAAAAAATCTTAAATGTATCATAGCAAATCTTATTAATTAAATAAAGAATCACTACTATTTTTGCTTCTATGTTTTAATTTGTGCATTTTAACCCTACTTTAAAGATAACTATGAATGAAACATGAAACATAAAAATCAGTACATCTTCTTGTACCGCAAACATATATTTCCAATTCTCCATAATACTTCTGATGTCCACATATTTTATTTATACTCTAGTACATAATATTCATATTTTACAACCGTAGCAATAGGATTTTCTTTACAAAATGCATGCACAAGTCTTAAAATGGTCAACCAGGTGTTCAAGAAGAAAATTAAGTGAACTTAGTTTTGTAGTAATATATTTAAGCTAAAGATTGAAAATATAGTTTCACTTAAAATATTCTAAATGGTATAATTTTCCTCCTGAATGGTAAGATGTTCTCCTGGTACTCTCTCAGTCTGAATTTGTTTATCTTCTGAAAGCTGGTTGATCCCTGCTAAGTATATTTTAATAGCATAGATAATAACATACACCATAACCAAAGAAAGGATTTTCTAGCTTATAAAAAATTGTGATCACTGAATTCAAACTCTAAACCCTATACCAAAAGATAAACTATAGCAAGGCTGCTGCAAACACTCATTCCTACAAGCATTCTTAAATTTTTATTCCAGAAGTGTAACTATCTTTGTAAGTGGACTTTGATGGAGTGAGGATTAGACTGGTATAGTTCTACGAAGAAGTCTATATCCTGCCTTAAAAAACAAAGCTTATCAATTTCAGGCTGTTATAAATTTTACTCATTTCACAGCATATCATATTTCAAAAACCAGAAACCAACAAATTAAAATTCCATGCATTCAGGTGGCACTCACCTTTAGAGAATCAAAACAGGCCACCACACGACCATTTTCCACATGGCAAACTCTTGGCGGATGGGCAAACTTGCAATCTGCATCGCCTCGAGAGCAAGTTCCTCTCTGAAATTCTCTGCAGACCTCTAAAGTCAGCCACTTGGCATCACGAATCAGGGCAACATTGACAGCCGTCATATTGCAAGCAAAGTGCAAATCAAGTGCACACTTTTTAGGACAATATCACTACTGATTGTGAGAGGATTAAAATTGGATTTGAGCTCAATGCAAAGAAATAGCAGGTTGCTTTGATGGAATGGCTATTTGTTAGCACTTAGGCTTTCATTTAAGTCAAATCTGATCTGGTCAAACAAAAAGTCTCTCACAAAAATCAAAGTTGTATCAAAATAGCTAAAAGGCAAATTAGAGACCAACTCTTAAGAAGGCAACTGTAAAGGCTGAGATGTTTTATTTTGTTAATTTGCCAAATTTGCTCAGATAACTGGTGGACTTTCAGAAGAATTCTGTACCATCTAATTGATGTTTTCAAAAAGCATATGCTGCTGGCTGCTCCTCAGATTGTGCAATAGTCTCAGGCCAGGGAGAAAAAGTTTTCTCCCTGTCTTAGCTTTCTTTTTTTAATATAAAGAGTAAAATTGGGGAGGTTGTTTCGGGAAACTGAGAATCACAGAAAAAAACAAATGCACACCAGGTTCCTTAGGGGACAGGGAGCAGGGAAGGGTACGCCGGGCAGGGGGGTTGGTAAAAAGACAGTTCTAGAGTAGAATCCAAGCAGCAGTTTTCAGAAAAGGCACTTTTCAGAACCTGCAAAGAAAAAAAAAATAAATAAAATTAGTTAAAATACTGCAATGATTCCTTTTCAAACTCTAGATTTAGAAAGAAATGTAACCATATGCTATCTAATACAGGAAGCAACTACATACTGACAGTGCAACATTGTATGTACAGTCAGCTATCATCAATAAAGAGGGCATTTCCCAGTGTAAAATTGTACACAGGAAAAGGAAACAACTGCTTACATTTAATTTTAAGCTACAAAACTGAGCGATAATCCAGTTTTTTAAAAAAATTATTGTATATACTTTTTTCAATTTAGGACAGGAATTCAGTTTTGGGTTCACTGTACAGAAAAATGGCATATCAGTGGTGGCGAACCTTTTTGAGCTTTCAGTGGTAACAAACAGACAACTGTGTCACACGTGCCATAGGTTTGCCACTTCTGGTATAGTTTAACATGAAAGCCCCTTATGCATTCACAGTCTACTTATTTGTGTCCAGTTTTTAGAGGCTATCAATGACTTTCAAATAACCTTATTATGGTCTGATTAAAGCTCTGAGTATCTCATTTCAAAATCTAGAAATTAGGAATTGCTATGAGAATTTAAATTGTTCAAACAAGCAGCTTGTGTATTGGAAATGTAACCATCGATAATCTCATGAAACAGCTATGACGTGACTAGCTGGAGGCTCGCTGTATATGAGGTAGGAAGAAGGATGGAAGTATAAAATGTATCTCAGATAAAAAACAAATTCTTTGTAAAGAGCCTGGATTATATACCCTGCCTCCCCCAGGTCTGCTTCTTAGTCTCTATGAAGAGAAACTGGAACAACTCAGAAGATTTCAGCATACACAAATAAGACAGAAAGCACCATTTTGTAATACATTAAATATTGTGCAGCTTTAGGGTTTGTAGTTTAACCCAGTATCAACAGCAGGGTCAAGCAACTCAACTGAGAAGATCCATAAAAGTTAACTTATAGGCCATATGACATGAACTCATACCAAAATAACACTAAGGCAAAAGCAAGTTCTGAGTATCAGTCACATCAACTAATTGCTAATGCTATCAAAAAGTGGTATGGAAATTCTTGAAAATATTTTAATTTTAAACAATATTTTCAGTAACTTTATAGAGTCTGTCTTTCTTTCTGATATTTAAGAGAAAATTCATTAGCAACTGATTTTTCAGGTATCACTGGGAAATTAATTACCTGGAAAATTCACAGCGTATCTATTCAAGAACAAAACATCTTCTCTGAACCATTCTTCATAAAAATCTTTCTAAATTGTATTATAAGTAGCTTTGTCTTCTTAAAACATATTGAAGGTAAGCTAGCCTCTGGGTAAAGACTTGGGGTTATTAACATCTTGGCAAGTATTATAGTTCTCCTCCTTCAGTGGCTGTTGGTGGTAACTGCTGCCACTTTTCTTACTGCCACAATATCTGCCACCATTAATTTTCCAGTTTCTTTCTGGCAAGTCAAATGGCCAGTCATGAATGTTGAAAAAGATTCAATTATTGCTGAGGGACCAAAGTGGCAAGGCACAGTAGGTACTGACTTCAATACAAACCTCCAACTCACCATGAATGAACACCAAGTACAAAGACTTAATACTCATAAACCCACACTGAAGTGAGTCACTGAGGCAAATACCTCTTAATTATTGTTGTCCAGATCCCTCTGGGAGAGGATACTACTGTTCTCATCTTACAGATGTGGTAATGGGCATAGAAGAAAGGTTAAGTAATTTAACTTGCACAACTTCATGTAGCTAATAGGTGATCAAGCTGTTGTTCAGACTAGGCAGTCTGACTCCAGAGTCCATCCTCTTAACAAGTGCACAATGCTGTGTCTCTCTTATAGCACAGGCCACATTCTTCCTCACTGTAGCTCACTGACCTCCTTAAATTCACTCTGTTCTTAGACTGTAAATTCCACATGAGTAAACACCATATCTAACTCAGCTCTGTCTTGTCCTTGGAGGTTAAAGTATTACTGAATTCTCCAGGATTCCGGTTTTGAAAAGTATTAAGACTAAATGGTAATTTAACATGAACCCTTTTGTTGCACAATACTAAAAGGAATTTTGTGACTGAAGGTTGTAGCTCAATGTTGGCTATCCCTCCTGGTTTTGAATCTATTGGATCTATGAAGTTGAGTATTTTCTAACAATTCTAGCCTTCAAATTGGAATTATAATATCTGAGATTCTTGTACATTCAATCCCCATAATGAATATTTGACTCCTGTTCATTTGACAGCAGTAAGGTCTTTAAAATATCAGAACACTCAAATGACTCCTGTCTACGTCTTTGGAGTATATCTATCCAGCAGTGATTGTGATGAAACCGAACTGGTGGTGACAGTGAGGATGGGAGAGATTTCACTTTGAGCCATAGGAAGAAACATTTCATAGGTATTCTTCCTTGAAAATAAAAACATTAAAATTTACTTTTAATTAACTCATTTATAAAATTCCTAGATAAGATATGACATAGGGTAACTACAAATACTTAAAGTTATTTACATACCAGAGTCACTATTTTTTTAGTATTAGCAAACTGCATATTTATTACCATAACCTGTACCAAAATATTGTCTTAACACAGAACTAACAAAAATAAACATATATGAAATAGACACCAGGGTAGATGCATACACAGAAAAATGGTGAAGTGAGGATCCACCTACATAAAAATATGCATATCCCTGACAGCCCAGAATCAAAACCTCAAAAAGTATTTGCCATGTGATGGAGCACAGAGAAAAAACAAAAGCAACATGAGATACTTTTCAAAAATTTTTAAAATTTTATTTTAAAGAGGATAAAACCAAGGAAAATAAAATAATAAAACCAATCAAAAATAAACCAGCATAAGTGATACAGGACTTCAAAACCTTACAAAACTAACAATAGTTACCATAATGCCTTTTGTTGTCTTCAGAATAGCTGCAGATACTTTCGGACATAGTGAAAATTGAACAGAACAGAATAGAATAGAAACAATAAAACCAAAACAGTGAATGCAATAAAGGACTTCAAAACAAGCCACTAGTAAATCCAAAATGACTACCATTATATGTCTTGTTATCTTTCAAATAGCTGCTCATGTCATCAGATGTAACATAATCAAACAAAACAAAAGAGAATAAAACCCAACCCAACAAAACAATGAAAATGATACGATTTCCTGGCCGGGATGGCTTCCTGATAAGGCCTAGATTTCCCCCCCGCCCCCCTACCCCCGCATTCTGAGAGGGGTGCAGACTCACAGCGAGGCTTGGGTATGGCTGTCCCCACTAGGGCAGCAGCCAGCGCATGGCGCTGGTTTCCAGGAGGGGATCACCTCCTGGTTAGGCCCCTAGTTCTTTCCCACGCTGTCAGTGAATGGCACAGACTCACCACTAGAGTCACTATTAAGAGCAATGTTTGAAAAATGAAGACTGTGGTTTATTTTTTAATGATTCACATCTTTTCTCACAGAAGTTATATTGCAGGTAAGACAAAATCGTGAAGAAATATTTCCTATTGATCTAATAGAAATGGAAAGTAGTTCCAGAGCTGTTTGCAAAGCGAGTTCCAACAACTGCTTTTGTTCCACGTTCCAACACTTTCCATGTCTCCTCCTTTCTTCTGCCATCCCTCCACAAGCCAGCACAGTACCACAGAAATGCAACCAATGTGTGGTTCTGAAGATGACGAAGATATTTGGCACCCAAACCAATAGCTGAAGAAGCATTCCTTTCAATGTATTTATCAAAATCTTGAATAAACAATGGAAACAATGCTCTATTTCTATTTTAAACTGCCCTTAACACCTGTATTACCTCGAAATTTCTTGTGGCCATTTATTTTGGCTTTACAAACTCATGACACACCATCCACACACTGCTTGAATTGGTAGGTTGACAGGATTTAAAAGCCTTCTCTGGTTTTCAAATTTGTTTCAGGTTCTTGTTTCCTCCTATTTTGGGGTTACCATACCACCATCACACATTCTGGAAATCATAGGAGAGGTGTTCAGCATTGCATATTGAAACCATGGTTTCATAGACACCCTACAGAAAACTTGAGTCTTTTGTTTAATAAAATGGTCATAAAGATACAGCTGTCTGCCTAGGTGTAAAACTTTTTTTATTAAACTTTTTAAAGCTTTGTTACATTTTTTCACAATACTCTTGGAATAATAAATTTCATAGACCTTTTTTGAAAAGCAGGTAAGTCAAAGTATTCTATTTCATAAAGCAGTTAAATGGCCTTCCTTAGTTCAGTCATATGATCATAGAAGAAAAGGTAGGTGCTACAGTGTCTCTTTTGAACATAGCTGTGGTAATGAATACTCCTGGTTTTGTCAAAGAAGTTTGTTTCTTAAAGGTTTGTCTATTTTTCAATAATATACAGAATTCTGAGAACTTGCTGATAAATGCCATTTGAACATATTGAATCAATCTAATTTAATATAAAACCAAATTAAAAACTGGATTCTAAGCATAATCGTTAGTTTATATCACTGGCTAAGTACTTGCTTATGTGCATGGCACAGAAATTTCCATGAAAAGGTATTTGTTCACCAAAACTGTATATAAACTAGAAGAGAGGAGTTTCACATATTAGGCATTTCTAATCCTATAATCCTCAAGCATTTCAGATGAGTGAAGTACAAAACAAGTCACAAGATTGACTATCTAATATATGCAAGATGATTTTACTGATGATTCATTCAACAAATATGTAATGAGCACCTAACACAACTAAGGTACTATTGGAGCTAATGAAGAAATAAAGGTAAACAAGGCAAAATTCTTATCCTTTGAATCAGACATTCAAGTGAGGATGGGGGTTTAGCAAAAAACAAAGCAACACAGACATACTTGATTTAATCTACTGGACAAATATTTATTATCAAGGTAAGTGAGGTCTTAAGATGTTCATGTGGAAAAATGTCATTCAACAAACATTTATTGTTCACTGACTGTTTGCACCGACCTGGGTCACTTGTCCCTCAGGATATGAAGAACTTCAAGATACTGCCCCTGCCCCACCCAGCAGAAGCCCCAGATTTCACTGGCAAAGAAAGGACAATATATATGAATTAAAAGCAAAACTCTGCAACACTAAAAACAAATTCAATAAGAATTCTGAAAAGAGAATGCCACTAAGGCCTGGAGCAGACAAGGGAGTTGAGAAGGAGAAGAAAGTGGAGCTGGGTCTCAAAGAATGAAAAGTAGCTGGGTGGGGCAGAAGGGCAGAGAGCATTCCTGGAAAGAACAAGGGGCAAGGATATCAGATTGCGTGTTGTGGCATACACGGTGGCAGGGATACTTGGGTTGCCAAGAATGGAAGCTTCACCCTGGGAACAGAAAGAACATGTGGGCAGTTTCTGAGGAACCCAGAGGATGGGCTAAGGAGTATTTATTTGTTACAGAAATCGGAGCCTCTCCCAAAGTCTTTGAGCAAAGCAGACTCTGGCCATGTATGTGGAATATTAACAATGATCTACCCTTGGGAGCTTACAACACAGAATCTGGGTAAAGTTCACACATGAACCATATCCTGGAAGAACAAAAGATGAACAGGAGTGGGTAAAGGTCAGAGTGTTGCTCTCCACTTCACAGGCTCTGTGAGGCCATGGTAGGCAGTGGTTCAAGTCCAACCAGCATAAAATGTAGGTTGATAAACAGACTGATAAACAAGTTCAGCTTCTTGTTTGCATTTTGCTAACTATCCATGGAGCAATGTGCTCAGTCATCAAGGACACATGACTGCATTTGTAATGTTTGGATTGACTCAAATATTTCTAAAATCTTAATATTGATAAGGAAAGCTTTTTTGAAAATATAGCTGAAATTTTTGCTAGGGTGTTTTTCAGTTAGATTTTGCTAGACAACAAGCTTCTGCCAGGAGCTAAATTTAGACAGTAATTTTGACTACAATGGCATCCTGTAAATTCCTGCTATAAGGTTCTAACCAGCACCCCAGTGGATTGAAAATATTCTTGCTCCTCCCAAGGTACATATTTAATTGACATTTTGGGGCCAATGTACTCACTGATAAGATTTGGTTGAACATGCACTGCTCACCCCCTACACCAACCCAGGCACTCACGCACACATTGCAAAATGATAATCCATAGCTATCACTAAATGTTTAGCTTTTAAGTATTTATAAACAGTCCAATTATCTCTCTAACATGTGTATGTGTGTGTGTACGCATGCATGCGTGTGTGTGTGTGTGTGTGTGCATGTGGTACTAGGGGTTAAACCCTGGGCCTTGTATATGCTAAGCAGGGTGTTCGACCACTTGACCACTTAATTACACCCCCTAGCTCCCAAATATCTATTTAATCAGACATGTGAGTCACATGAGGATGTCTATTAGAGAGGAGGATGTCTATTAGAGAGGCAAATTGAGGTAGCACTTAGTGATTTAACGACATAAGGAATTCATTGTTATACATGGGAGGGCTACTTTGCTTGAATTCATCGTTGGAATCATAGTCAATAAATTCAGATTTTTAATGTCAATAATAATCACTCACTCCTTGTTAGGCGCACTTATGAAACAAGTTGAAGGACAGAAAAGCAAAAACACATTGTGGTTGAGAATGTTGGGAGATTCCCAAATGCACCATGATTTCAAAGACTAAATGAGTATCTTCTGGTAGGCTTGAAGGGAGGCTTATGCAAAGTGAAATTTAGGTTGAAGTCATTGCTTTTAGAGTCATTATTTTACATCCATATCACACACATGACCAATCTAGAGATCAACTGACTGGAGTTCATTGAAACATCAGCTACTTTAGGAAAGAGCACAGACAAGATGGAATTTTAAATTCTCTATCTCCAAATCTTCAGATAGGTATGAAATTATCCATCTTTAAAGTCTCCTAAAACAAGAATTTTACTTTTTTCTTGATATTTCAGTATGATTTATGCTAGACTGGAAAACAGGCCTTTCTTTATAGAAAAATTTGGAGGACCTATAAAAATAGGCTGGCTTTTGAACATCTTTCAAATGAATTCTGGACAAGTACTCAATGTCCTTGCTAACACTGAGGACGAGTGTATGAGTATAATGCAATCATAATAGCCACCTGGCCCAGATAGAATTGTTCTCTTCTATCTTCCAAGGTCAATTTCAACAAGTCTCAAAGGAAAGGTTACAAAACTTCCAAAATATAAAAACCCCAAATTAGAGAAGAACTAGAAAAAGGAAAGATTTAATTAACCGCGAGATTGGAAAGCAACATTTTAACTCTAGTAATTTAATATTCATCTTTAATAATAACAACTGGGAAATTGGGAGAGTGGGAATGTGGTTTAGTAGAATTGCACTTGCCTAGCATGAGCAAAGCTGTGTGTTTCATCATTAGCACAGAGAGAGAGAGAGAGACAGAGACAGAGACAGAGACAGAGACCGAGAGAGACAGAGAGGGAGAGAGAAGGAGAGAGAGAGAGGCTATGAAATTTATCAATTTCAACTCTGCTTTACCTCAGTAGATGTGAAAATAACTTCTTGCTTACTTTTTCAAGGCATGTAGAATAAATTCAGACACCAGGTTTTAAAAAAAGTTGTGGACAGTACAGAACAAATATTGAAAACACTCCAAAAGAACTCTAAATGAGCTCACAACAGAGTTAACAAAGTCAGTGAAGGACAAAGTAACCTACTGATCACTTCAACTTTAAACAGAAGCCTAGAAAGGTTAACCTACTTGGCTAAAGTGCCTGAAATTTTTAGTGTACACATTAAGAACTCATGACCTAATTTCATCATATTAAATATCTTGACAATCTGTGTTCAGATTACCAAAAGTTTAACCCAACCATCCTGATTCATTTTGTTTCTTTCACTGACAACTCAAGACAGATCACCTTCGGGAGTTTAATTCCTGGCAATAGAAGAATTTTCATTCTCCTGAAAATCAGAAGGGTGCCCTCTGCAGCTTCAAATCCCTAGGGGAAGCCAATTCTTTGATTCTGTGATTATAAGAATTTACTTGCCTCCATGGACCTGTGTCTTACATTAATTTCATTGCAACTTCCTGACACCCTCTTTCAGATGACAAACTTCCGGTTTGAAAGAACACCTTCTTTGCATTCATGGTTTTGTTCCAACTGCCTTCCTACAATAGTTTGTCAAAATTTCAGACCCTGTATTCTATCATGCTTTTCTTTATTCTCTTTACTTTCTTAAACCTGTTAGACTCAGGTTCAGTTTATCCCACTATAATGATCTGACCTTCCTGGCCGTAGTCTGTTGCCAGCCGAAACTAAAATGTGGCACATTTCTCCTGTTAAACAAATACTTGGTTTTGTCCTTATTTTGTTTTCTGTTTTCTACCTTGAGAGCTTATTTCTCCCACTATCCTCTAGAAAGGATAAATAGACATCATTAAGAATAGTCTCTGTATTAATTTCTAATCAATTGGGATACTAGGAATTTTATTAAGACTTCAAGTGTGAGTTCAGGGTTCACAAAATAATTACTAAAACAATGAAGAAGATAAATTTGCCTTGTTGACTACCCTTTACAATTATTCAAAAGCCAATATCTTGCTTACCTAATCAGCATTTATAGCTGTTAATAATAGTTAACATTTATGGAGCTCTTATTCTATGGGAGATACTGTACTAAATATTGTATATTACCTCATTCAATCATGCCCCAAACCTTACACAGTTCATATTATTAAGGAACAATGTTAACGTCTAATTGTAAAACAAAATCTGTCTCTCACAAACTCCAATTCTAGACTTGCCACCAAATACTTGCATTGGATTTTTTCAACATTAAATTTCTCAGAAATTATAATAAAGTCAGTGGCACCAATATAAAGCCCTCCAGTGCTCAATTTTTCCCAGCTTCCTACAGTTACAATATCAACGCTTACTACTCCATTTCCACGGAACCAAGATGCTATTGAATTGCTTGCATGTCTGGAAAATAACTTAGAAAATGTTCAATACATTGGGTTATAATCACTTTTGAAGGTATGTGTTGTCCAGAAGTCTGGTATCCAGGGAAGCATAGAAGCCATTGAAAATAGCAATTATCCCCCTCAGTACCAAAATTTCTCTCCTAAAAAATGCTATCCAAATTAAAGTGAAAATTTTGAACCGAGATTTAGATACCATAAGAAAATTCTATCAAAATCTATAGTACGCAAATCACACAGAATAAAAATTTTAAGAAAAGATTTTGTCACAAGAGGATTTGAGAACAAGATCTGAGTAAGAGCTTTCAAGGAAAGCAGGAAACTGAAAGTAAAACTCAAGGGAAATGCTGAAATCAAATGAGCAAGGTAGTCTGTACATCAACTAAGTAGCAATATACATGGCAAGATACCTATATATTAAAGATACCTATATATTAAAAATCATGTCAAAAAATCAACTCACCTTAAATGGGCAAGAAAGAAGAGGAAGCAGAAGAAAATATTAAACACTAAGTTAAAGACAACATTTACACTTATAGTGAGGTGAAGAGCCTGTCCATCAAAGCAGATGAACTCCCATACTGTGGCTCCCATGCTACATTCATCAATTTAAAATCCTGTGCGTACAGTATAGGAGTGGTGAGGAAATTACGGTTAACATTATAACATCTATATCACCAAGTAATGAATGATTTCAATGATAAAATTTGACAGTCATATAATTCACTATACACACAGAGAGGAAATTGTCTTGATTCTATTTAAAGTAACAGTATAATCCCACAAGCCAGGTGTGGTGGTTCATGCCTGTAGTCCCAGTAACCAAGAGGCTGAGGCAGGAGGATTACCACAAGTTCAAGATCAGCCTGTACTACATAGTGAGTTTAAGACCAGTCAGAAATACAGAACAAGACCTTGTCTCAAAAAATATATAATCCCACAAAAAAAATCATAAGAGTTCTGAGCAAATACAAACTTCTTCAACTCACACAGATATGAATGAAACTGAGCTTAAATTTCCAAGGTCCTAATACAGATGGTACTGTCAACTATACGGACTACTAAACACTTGCTCCACTAGAAGTAGTCATTCTGCAAACAACAAAGCAGCTTTTTCATTAGTAATCTTTGAAAAACACAACTCAGGTTGTCAGGTTTGCCAAAAGTCAAATCAGACTAATTTAGAAAGGACAAAGATTTTGAGAATTTTCAAGTTGGAAGCAATCCTGAAAGATGAAGTTTGTGCCACAACTTGCAGCCAGGTAAATGAAAGCCCTGAAACTCTCCAGAGTAGATGGCTTACTTCCAGTGATTGAATTCATAGCATTACTACATATTCATAATGAATTTTTCATAAATTTATTCACCAAACAAACACTTATTAAGGACTAATTCAGGAAACCACATAATGAGATGCTGAGTGTACAAACATGGATATGACAAGGCCTGTCTTGTTTACATTTCATTTTCAACATTTCTAACAAATTTTCCACAAAAAAATATTAGTGGCTAAATGACATAATTTTAGGAATTCAGATGTTACATACCCTCCATTAAAAAAGAAACGTTTAGGCCTGCAAAAGTTATTGATGGGTAGACCAAAATATACTATCACTAGGAACCTGTTGGGCCCATTCTTTGCCCATGTTCCTTGGGCATTTTCCTGTTATCTCTTGAGCTGTGATCCTCTCTCCCCAGCATCCATATGAATTTCCTACACTTTAGCTCAGCCTCTCAGAAGGACTTTTTCCAAAACTCTCACTGCTGGGATATTTTTCCACCTGATACCTCTTCTTTCTCACCTCAAATCCCTCTTGTATGCACTAAGTATGGCTTCCATCTCCACCATTTCATTAACACTGCCCTAGATTTAATGACTGTCTTCAAGAGAAACACTAACTTGAACTAAATATTACTAGAAGTACAGGTACATTTACTATTTTTTCCCCTTGCACAGTAGATGGCACAACTAGTGCCTCAAATACTGGCTAAGTTGACTATTCCATAAATAATAAAGATGGTAGTATTAATTACATGGTTATTACTAACTAAGACTTCAAATGGTCGGTTGTATACAGACAACTGACTGCATATTGATGAAAATGAATTTTTCCTTAATTATTTTGCAAATATGTATTAAGTACTATAAGTCAAAATATACTTTAAGGTCTCACAGAATTATGTAATAGGTACTCTTAAAAAGGGAGAACCCTTACTCACTTCTCTGGAGTCAGCTTCTCAACCTTCTCTAAGAAAAAGGGATCAGTGGGTGCTTAAAACACTGTCCAAGGAGACCTTTCCACCACAAGCCCACTGCATCATAATTTTGCACTACTGCTGTGAACTCCTAAAGAGCAGGACCTATCTGGTGCCTGATACTTTGTAGGTTAGGTTCTCAGTCCGCTTTATTTTTAATTTTGCAGATAAGGAAATTTAGGTTCAGAAAAGTGAAGAAAGTCTGTTGTTGCATAGTATGTAGAATAAACTTTAGAAGCACAAAGACCTGTATTTGAACCTTCTTCAAGGTGTTCCATTTCAATATCTCAGTATCCAAGCAGGAATAATCATACGACAGATGTGTAAACCTATGATGTGAAGTAGGCACTCAAAAAAACCCAAGCTCCCAGCTAGTAACATCAAGCTGGTTATAGACAGTTGTTAGGAACTTAAAGAAAATGAACACAATGAGCAAATTAAAGTATTTATTTGATATCTTATGCTTGATATTAGCCAAAGGGAACATTTAAATAGAGTCGAATAGAGAGTGCAAAGGACCTAGATGGAAAAAAGTAAACTGCTACTCTAGGGACAGAACACAGAGCTGATGTAATTGCATCCACAGAGACTACAGCAAAGAGCTTACTCAGACATAAGCAACATCAATTAATTAAACAGGCAGAAGTTCTATAAAATCAAAATAAGAGTACAGTGTTTCAGGGTGGCAAAAAGAAAATAAAGGGAAGCACCTTTCCAGGTCTTTGGGAAGTACCTTTTCCAGATTCTTTTAAAGGAAGATAGAAATTTTAAAATAAGTAAAGTCTGAAGAATTGGAATCTTTGAACAGCTGGTATTTATTTATGAAAATAAAAAAAAGAAAATTAAATGTCTTTGTTTATTTTTAAACCCATAAGAGATACCCAAGCATAGTGCATTGATTTAGAGTACAATTCTGGAGCTAGAAGGCTTTGTCTATAATTCTGCCTCTTACCTACAATTGAAAGACTGTAGGTAAATTACCTGAACATTCTGTACTTCAGGTTCTTCATCTATAAAGTGGTGTCAATAGCAGTATCTATCTCACAAAGTTGCTTTTTAGATTGAAATGAGTTATTATTTATAAAGCACTTATAACAGTGCCTGGTAAAAAGTAAGCATGAAGTGCCTCTGAAATAAAACACCTGAATTCATCTTATTCAGTACGGTGATAAGAATCTGATATGCTTCATTCCATTATTTTACAATGAGTAATTAAAAAATGATTTCCTATGTATTTACTGAGAAGCCATTAAGTTTCTTATATAAATACTTACAAAATGAGAAACTCTAGATATGAACAAGAAAAATAAAGGCAAGGCGCTCACTCGTTTCCTCTTTGAACACTGGAGAGACACGTTTTCCCTTAAGACAGTGAAGAGCCATCCCATAGCCCAAGCTTTCCAACTGTGTATTGAACTGTTTCTGTAGATGGTACCCTACCTTTCACCAGGCTTTTGTTTCATTGGATGGGATGCTGCACCAGAAACCTCAACATCACCAATAAGTCTTCAGTCAGGAACTTAATAAACTTATTTTATTAAATTCTTTTGCAGTGCTGGGGATGGAACCCAGGGTCTTGCACATACGAGGCAAGTGTTTTACTACTGAGCTATATTCCCAGTCTTGTGATTATTTTATTATTGTATAAAGGAGGAAATTCAGTGCTAATTTGTATGCTATGTGTCTAGCACTGGTCTTTGGATAATGCAAAATGCATACAAGATAGCCTTTTTCCTCAGAAGCTTCAAGAAATAGAAAATGAAACTGTGCCTTCTTAGAATACTCTCTTTCATTGAGAAGAAAGGTTTGTGCTAATATTTTTGGACAATTAAACTCCTATATCTTCTATTCTAATCTAAAGATAACGATATGCAATGTATTAACTATTGTTACTTTCCTATTATCTTGTTTTGAAATTTTGCTATATTTTACCTTTTTAAAATAAAAGACATAAATCTATATATCTGTATATGTAAGATAACTAAAATGATTGTACTGCTGAATGTATTAGTTATTGAGAAAGATTGGTTAATACTCATATGATTAGATCAATTTTACATGTCTATATCTGTTAAGGTAAAGAACAGTGTTGAAGGTAATGATATGCAATATTGCAACCAATCTCAAGTTCCTATCATCTTGTTTTATAAACCTATAATGTTACTGTTGTGGATTTGCTGTTGTCGTTTGTTTGGCTCTTTTGCTTTTTGTCTTTCTTGTATGTGTCTTTCTTTTCTTAAATAAAAAAAGAAAGACAGAAAGAATACTCTCTTACCCAAGGTAATATTTCTTGTAAACGTAGTGACTTGCTCTATGTTAATAAAAGAAATAATCACTACCAGGTTCTTGTTTTCCTTTAACACTCACCAGAAGATATCATATTTGTGAAGATCTCCCAAATGCAAAGTATAGCCACACATCTGTGCTTGTGTATTATACAACTGGAAGCCAATGGGGCTAAGATGAGTGCACTTGAGTAGCATGTGGGTATGTGTGTGCTGCTGCTGTTGTTATCACTGTTATCAGATAAGAAGACAGAATCTTAATGTTTGTTGGTTGAAAAGGAGCCTAATCTCCTGAGATACTATACTGAATATACGACACAATTTTTTCCTGCATAAAAAGTGGCAGAGACTAACACTTTACTTCAAAACTAAAGAAGTTAGACTTTGGTCTTTAGAGCAATGAGAACTCACAGTTAGACAATTAACTAGGTCAGAAGAGAAAGCTATAAGCAAAAAGCATACAGGAAGCTGTATGTAGACGTAGGGTTCTGGGCTTAATACACAAAATAGTTTGAAAAAATGAAACAGAAATGTCCTCCTCAAAGGAAAAACTGAGAAAGCACATGAGGTGATTAATAACATGTAAAGTTTGGTGGAGAAATGTACTCATGATTATGCATTTGTATTTATTAAAATATTCTTTAAAACAATATCGATCTCCATATAATTGCTAACTTATTGAATATTTATGTTGATCATTTTAATAACACATTAATTTTCATAGAAAAATAAACCTGATTCAAATGCATACTATAAATTTACATTCAGTTACCCACACACACGGGCTACCCAAAATGTTACAATCAGAAACCATGTACCACCTAGGGGCAGAAAGGAGAATTGCAAGAATAGTGTCTAGTTAAAAATAAGCAGCCTATGCGAGGATCTTTGCAAACGCAGTTTCAGCATAAATATGTGAACTGGGAGTATAGCTCAGTGGTAGAGTGCCTCCCAGTATGCAAAGGTCCTGGGTCCCATCTCCAGCACCACACACATATACAAAACTTTACCCTATAAAATGCCCTCAAATAGCTAAAGTAATACCTTTATGATAACTTCTTTTTCTCATTTGGTGGTATTTAAAATATATACAGATTAATACAGCTGAATTAATTGCATGAAATTCCTTCCAGTACATAATATTTAGAAAATTTACTAAACACTGGGTTCCTTACTCATAATCAAATAAACATGATCCATATAGGTGCCAAAATGAAGACAGGTTAAGCTATTACTGTCATTGCACCTTAAAAGGTTGATGGAAATTTTTGGAAGGGTAATAGGATAATGTGTAATAAAATCATAATCCTATAACATGGATACATGAGAAGAAATAGTTTTCCTTCATCAGTTTTATGAAAAGATAAAACACTATTGTCTAAAATCAGTATACATATAAAAGACTCAATTAATGAAAATACTAGATGTGTTTATAAAATTATGGTTAGAGATGACTTTATTTTGTAGCACTGGGGACTGCATCTAGGGCCTTCACACTGAGTTACATCTCCAATCCTTTTCATTTTTTATTTTGAGACAGATTCACGCTAAATTGCCCAGTCTGGACACAAATTTGAATTTTGTGACCCTCCCAGAGTGCTGGAATTATAAGCATTCCCTACCACATCTGGTTTATAAAACACTTTTGATAGAAATCATTTTAAAGTGGGAGTACTCTTTTCTCATTTTTACTAATTCTAGAGAACATAAGTAGTTTTCCTTATACTTAATCTCTGAAAATGCATATTTTGTTTTTCCTGCAAATCAAATACAGATAAAAATTGACTGGGAATTCGGACATTTGGGTTCCACTTGATATCTTGCTGTATTTAAGAAAACATATTGACAGAGCCACCCTGAGAAGTAAAAATGTAAATTCAAAATTAAATATATCTTATGTTGCTAAAACCCAAGAAAATGTGCTCCTCACAATTTCAAAGACTGATATGGTAAGAGAATGGAGGGACTTCTGATATTCACCTTTAGTGGAAACTAAGAAGTGAGACCTTAAATCCCAGAAAAGCATTGCATTCATATACATGTCTTTGCTAAGTTATTCATGTCAACAGAAAAATTAGGAAGCCCATTTGTGGTAAGTGGAATGGTACTGTATCCACTAACAATGGAATCACAGAAAGATGTCCTATTATATTTTGCTATCCAAACACAGTTGTTATGCTAGGCAAAGGTAAGAAGAACATGTTTAAAAAACAGCTGATGCAACAGGAATGTCATTTTCTAAAAGAAGATGGGAGCCAAAATGATAAATCAGGATGCAAGAGGAAAGGGGAGAGAATGAAGCATGAAGAAGAAGACAAAAAACGAATTTTTTAGTGCTAACCACAAGGTAGGACTTTGTTAGCATAAATACTGGATTCTTATGTGGAGCTTATCAAATTGTCTTCCACTGATAAACCACTTTTAGTACTTATCTTTGCACACAGAACATTACTTAAAACACATCTTAGAAGGTAACATGTATTTGTATGGAGGTGGTCATAGTTTTAAATGACTTAGGGATATTTATTACTCATCACACTGTGAATGACACCAAGTTGATCTTAAATTTTAAAACTATGATTCCAAAGAAAATGCATGAGGGTATTATGTAAGGACACACAAGCCATATTTCCATTTGAATTATATTCCTCCCCCCATCTATATAAGCCCTAGCATTGTGAGCATTCACATATACAGAGCACATGCAAATGAAAATTAAAATAAGCAAACTGTTATTTCAAAAGCTTTCTCTGGTAAGCTGAACCACAAAAAGATTTTAGCGTTCTTTATTTATATTGTTCTTTTAGTCTACACTCCTAGCCTAAATATATACAAATATTTTGGCACGTTTATGATATTGGTGATAGAAAATCATTTTTCCTCCAATTGCAAATGCTTATTTATGAAACAAAAAGATACACGTGTAAAATTTCAGCAGTGGCACCAGTTAATTTTAGACTTTTCTTCAACTAGTTCTCATATATTGTTTTTAGTGTGATACCTAAGAACTCGTCGTTAACATTTCGTTAAAACAGACACTGGAGATGAATGTTTGGTACCCTTTCACCCCACAAACTGAGCTGGAAAGGATTTTCACAGAGAGCAGACAAGAACGACCAATCCTAACCAAAAATGGCAAAATTTGAAATGCTCTAAAGGCTGAAACATTTGAATACCAACATGATGCCACAAGTGGAAAATTTCAAATCATTAAACTTCATTTCATGTACAAAATTATTAAAATTAATGCACATTAACTTCAGGCTATGTACACAAGGCACAAATGACACATAAATGAATTTCATGTTAAACTTTGGTGCCACCCTCAAAATATCTCATTATGCATATGCGAATATTCTCAAACCCAAAATATTTCCAGTCCCAAGTACTCTGAATAAGGATTTACAACCTAGACCACTTAATAATGGCGAATGTGGTCCTAAAATGATTTTCTCAATGCCCAACTATCTGTGGCAATTTTTTTGTGTGTGTGATCCTGGCGATTTAACCCTGGGGTGCTCTACCACTAAGCAAATTCCCAACCATTTTTATCTTTTATTTTGTGACAGAGTTTCACTAAATTGCTCAGTCTTTGCTTACACTTGCAATCCTCCTTCCTTGGCCTCTTGATAGCTCGGATTACAGCTTTGTACAGACAAATAATTTTTTATTAATATTATGGGCCCATTAGAAACTACAAAAGTTCATAAATTCAAATTAAGGTCTTATAATAGTAATATCTCACTTATTGGAAAAAATGCCACACAAGGAGACAAATACAAATGAAATTTCAAAAACAAAATTCTTAAACATTAATATTTGTTAATCAGTCATGTTAGAAATCTTTCTGAAGTGCCTTGTAAAACTTTGCGTCCCTGCTAAGACATAGGGTAGTGAGAAAAGTTTAAGTTTTTTTTTTTTTGATAATTTTATGATACAGAATGCCTTGAAGGATATGTTAAGCACTTTGTTAAATGGCCTCAAATGCCTGAGCATTTGGAGTCTTCATGTCACCTTTTTATAGTTTTGTCTCCTTCCTCAACTGTTAGCTTTTTATTGGCTATGACTCCAATGTGCACCTACCTCTATTAAATCCTCCCCTCAAAACAACAACAACGACGACAACGATGACGACGACAACAACTACCAGTTAAATCTTCTGGGCCTTGTAAAACCAGATTCAGCTAAAGAAAATGTAGCAAGCAATTGCTCTGTGGAAGGCACTGAATCAAATGTGTTAGACTTGCATCTTGAACACAAATGACACAGGCTCTGGAGTCCTCCCAGGAAGAGCTTTGAGTATAGTTTAAAAGCTTCAGGATCTGACCTTCATGAGCTTCTACAGTATCTGGTAGAAACTGACAACTGAAAGTAGCATCCCACCTCTTTATGGATATGACTCTTCTCCCAGAATCCTAAGTGGCATTTAGGAAGTAATCAGGGGAATTGTGAAGGTTCTAGAGTGCCAATGGCATGGGTGTGAGGGCCAGAATTTCAGTTTAAAGCAAAAGCACTTGCCAACCATGACTGATACCCTTCTGCTAGCTGTTGCCATTTTTGTTGCTGCATTATGAGGAAGCAAGTATCCCAGTAAGTGTGTCAACATTACATGACCATACTCCATGGAAAAGTGCTGGAATATCACACTTACTCTGTGTTAGGCACTTGCTAATACACAGACAGCAAATGCTCAAACCCCTTGATGCTGTGAGCACAACATGAAAGGATATAAAACGAGTTAGCTGCATTTTGACCAGTCAGTGAGAGGGAGGTTAGCTTTTCCAGTGAGCCAACCAGGAGAAAGTATGGTTTGGATTCCTAGGGAGACAGAGCCCTCCATAAGTTTAAAATGCAGCTAAACAGCTTGCTGATAATTAGGATTACAAGGGAACAGTTATTGCTGCTTCTGTTAATTTATCCTAGTAAAAGCTCTGGAGAGTTACTGAAACACGAAGATTTCTAGAGATAATTACAGTAGTTTATAAACACTGAGGGTAATTTTCTAACCCCAATTTAATTGCTTATGCATTTTATTTAAGGGAACTTTTATTTGTGGTGCTGGGAATTGAACCCAGGGCCTCACATATGCTAGGCAAATAAGGCACACATCAGGTCTTATTTAAGGGAACTTCTGGTTAAGCATTAATAATGATTATACACATGTACAAATTTTTGTCTTTTTTCTGTGTCTTGTTTCTCTTAAATAAATAAATAATGATTATACACATAAAAACTATAACTCATTTACTTACACTGAGGAAGATTTTTCTTGGTAGGCCCAACATTAATTTTGCATTAATTTTGCATCACACAACATTGTGATCTAAATACAACAATGAGGACATTGCAACCAACTTGGTTCATAAAAGCTAAAAGAGTAAACTGGGCCAGGTGTGGTGGCACAAAACTGTAATTACAGTGTTCTGGGAGGCTAAAGCAGGAAGATCACATGTCTGAGCCCAGCCTGGACAACTAAGTAACTTAGCAAGAACCTGTCTCAAAAAGTTTAGAATATATAAATGGTTGGGGATGTAGTTCAGTGTGAAGGCCCTGGATTCAAACCCCAATATGACAGAGACAGAGATACATAGACAGACAGACAGACAGACAGAGAGAATGAGAATCTACCCTAAACCTGGGTTGAGCTGCTGTTGGTAAAGTATAACATAATGCTGCAAGAGGCTTCCAATTTTCAGTGCCAAACTAACTCCTTCACTCATGTCATTTGCAACGTTTTTACCTGTGTTTAATTCTGAAAATAAACTATATCATCATTATACTGAAAGTAACATGTAAAAAAAATAGGGAAAGATGAAAGGTTACAGTAACCTTACACTAAGGCATAAACAGTAACTCAGTGTTGATTTGCTGTTATTTTAAATGGCTTCGTATGTCAAACTGTCAGCAATAGATATTTGAAATGCATCAATGAACTTAGGTCCCTAAGGAGCATATTTCCCAATGACGCTACTGCCGGACTTAAAAAAAAAAAAAAAAGAACATGCAAATCACAAGGCTGGCAAACAGAATGGCATCCACCCAACCTCACAGTATTCTTTATTTCTCATGGATTTTAAACTATGCATCAAATATTCTAAAAGCACTGATCTCTTGGCATGGGATGATGTTTAAATTACCAAGATTTCATCAAGCTAAACTAAGAGATAGGCAAGTGATTTCTAAAACTCTGTGCACATGTAAAAGAAACAGAAAGGAACCCAGTCTCTAATTGTCAAGTACAGGTATTTAAGAATGTGATAAGAAAAACCTTCACATCAATCTCCAATGGCCTACCTGTCAGTTAAGAGGACTATGTATGATTTGTCAAGAACAGAGTTGTAAATGAAATCTCAGTTGAATCAAAATAACAGCAAATGCTAATTTATTTACTGCTCATTACAATCCTGTAAGGCAGGCTTCATTATTCTTCCCATTTTATAGATGAGGAAAGCAGACTTACTAAGAGATTAAGTAAGTTGCTTCAAAGTTATGTACCAGAACAACTGGGATCAAATCCAGGCATGTTCTCGAATGTTTGTTTTCAATAACTAGTCTGTACTGCCTCCCCTGGGCACAAAAGTGTATGTACATAATCTAAAACATATCCGCTTATTATCAGGGATTTGGACACGGAAAGAATCCAAGTGCTTCCTATAAAAACATCAAATGTTATTCAAGGTTCTTCTTATAAAATAATTTCTAGAGCTGCAAAGCAGTATTAATAACAGCTTTCAGTTTTAATCATAAAATATGTAATTGCATTGTATTCATAGACTTGATGTCAAAATGTATGGGCACTTGGTAGATTGGAAAAAATAGTTCAGCTTCATTGTGTTAGTAAAAAGTGGGAATCTTGTTATTGAATGTGTTTAAATGTTGGGGGAATGCACTAGATGGGATGTGCATATCCGCTAAGTGAACAAACTAAACCCACACAGAGAACTGTACTTACAGATTCAGCCTCCTCACCAAACATATCAGCCCACACCTAGTGGGAGTGGCACCTAGCTGCCTGGCTCACAATGAGCTTCTTTAGAGTACCTTGGATTAATCTCCAGTGTCCAGCTCAATGCCTCATATTACTAAGTTCTCAACAAATACTTGTCAAACCAAAGGACGTAGTGCACATTTGCTATGTGGAAAGCATTGTGCTAGATGGTGAGAAAGCCAAAATTCAGTCCACAGGGCAGACAACATGGCAGAGTCCTCAGTATACTATGGAACCAAAAAAGGAGGTATCCCTAAGAGTCAGGACAGTTAATGTAGGACTTCGGGTAAGAAGGCATCTTTCTCCTTTTAAACGTCACAAAGTAGGTTGGAGTCTACATCTGTTTCAATCCATCATGTCTCTGTGAAAGTAGATCAGCAACTCCCCTCATTTACTTGTTAACAAACTTTTCCTGATTCTTAAAATGGGAATAATGCCATTTTCATCATAGTACAATTTGTAAAAACAACTTTACTGAGACATAATGAACATATCATATAATTCATCCTTTAAAAAGTATAATTCGGGAGCTTTAGTATATTTACAGATATTCTCAACCACCACCATGCCTCCATTCCTATATAATCAATTATGTACATTCTATCTCTTTGGATGCTGGACATTTCATATGAATGGAATCATATATTATGTGAATTTTGTGACCAGGTAATATCTTCAGAGCTCACTTATATTACAGCATGTAAGCATTTGTCATTTCTTTTTATTACTCAATAATATTCATATATATATGTATATACACACCAAATTATGTGTGCATATTCATCAGTTGATGGACTTTTGGGTTATTTTTGCTATGTAAGTCAATATAATTTTAAGTCAGTAAGATTAGGCTGAAGACAGGTATCCAAAACAATGAAGAGAATGATACTTTCTGATGTTCAATTTATAGAAAAGAATCTAGGTCTCATATCTCAATACTAAAATGCATTCGAATACTTGCACAGGTTTATATCTTCAGCACCTAAAAACATGACTGACTCATAGCATGTGCTCAGTAAGAATGCTGAATGGACAATAAATATCAAAAAATACATAGAAAAGAAAACAGAGATGAAAAAAAGCTGCAAGTGGGATGCGAAAGACTTAGGGGATGAAATGTGAGGGACAAAAATCAACCTGTGACTTAATACGGTGCTGTGGACAAGCTCCATGCATTCAACTATTTACATTAAAATCTCCTAAACAAAACATTTTTATAAAAATACCAGGAAATATGACTATTAATGAATAAGCCTCACCACAATTTAAAATTTAAAGCTCTGAAACATTCAGGGTTACTGTTCTGGACAATATTGTGCCAAGTTGACTCACCCCACACAAGTGTATTGTTAATTGAATGATGCCTTTTCCCCTCTGCTTCCAACCATCTGTAATTCTACAGCTCGGAAAAACTTGTAAAACCCGCAGCCTCTAGTCATTTCGAATGTTTACTGACCATTCAGTGCTCAGTTGTAGGTGGCTAAAACATTGTGAAAGTCACAAGTAGCAAGCAAAAGGTTCCAATCAAACTATTTTTATATTTCCACAATATAACCATGGAAGTTATAAGCACATAGACTTGGAAGTTACAGTTTTATGTTCAAATTGTGATGCTTCTGTCTACTTGCACTGGGCACATGACACCCCCCGCCCAGTTCCTAATCTGTAAAATGAAGTGTGAAAAGGAGGTAAACGAAAAGAAAAGCGTCAGAGTTGCTGTGAGGATTAGGTGAGATAGGGTGTGTAAGTTGCTTACCTCAGAGTCTAGCACAGAATAAGTAGCTGTTATTATAGGATAAGCATCACTCATGCAAAAATATGAACTCTGAAATGTTCAAATCCAAGACTTTTTGATGCCTCAAGTCTAAAACTCCACCCATGGAACTCTGTTTCATGCACAAATTTGTTAAATATATTGCATAAAATTACTTTCAGGCTATGTGTGTAAGGTATAAAGGAAATATAAATGAATTTTGAGCTTAGTTTGGATCCTGTCCCCAAGAGATCTCATTATGTATGTGTAAATATTTCAAAATCTTAAAAAAGCCCAATCTGAAACACTTCTGTGCTCATGCATTTCAGATAAGGGATATTCAACATATATTAGAAGATAGTTCTTCAAATGGGAAGGGGAACCAGAGATGGAGAGGGGAGAGAAGAAAGAAAGGGAAAAGGGACCTTAAAAAGAGAGAGATTTGGGGTGGGGATATAACTCAGTGGCACAGTGCCTGCCTGGCTAGTGTGAGGTCATGAGTTTGATCCCTGGTACCAAAAAATAAAAATAAAAGAGAGAGTTGAAGAAAAAATGAAAATAGAGCTTTTGCAAATGGGAAGGAGAACAAAAATTGGAGGAAGCAGGCAGGGATGATAGGGAAAAGGGACAAAAATACAATTAATATCTGACGTGTAAATGTACAAACTCCCCACAATAAATGTAATCACTATGCACTGAAAACATGTAGTAATAAATTTTTTAAAAAACTGGTTCAAAATTAAATCATTTCTTTCTGCACCTTCTTAATATGGTCTCAATATTCCTTTTGTTTTCCTTTCTTCCTAGTGGGTTGTTCTAAAGATAGATTCATTCTGAAACTAAAAACTGATTATCAATTAACATCACATGTAAATTAAAAGGTATTATTAGGTGATTTATTTTAGGTCAGCTATTACATGGAAAGATTCAACTCAAAAATATTTGTAATACAATGGCAAGGCACTAACAAACTCTAATTGAAATATAAATTGAAGATGCACCTGTGTATATTTTAGTGTGGACCTGGTGTGAAAGGCAGGGGAAAGTATTTTACACTCAGGACATCCTATTACAAACATGCAATAAATATGTAGCATGTAAATATGTTTTCTAAAGAAGAAGATGATACAATGACTAATACGTTTTATTACTTAAGCGATTTTTCAAGGTTAGAGGTAAAGTTTTGGGGCAAAGACTTCTTTGGCAGGATACTGTGGTTGATATGCAGTAAAAGCCAATTACAGAAGTCAAACATGATTGGTATACTGACTTTTCTAAATATCTTTTGGAGACTAGCTTTTTCTCATGTGAAGTTGTGTAGTTTCTTGACCCGGAGTCAGGTAAATCAGTAGTACTATTCCTCTTTGTGCCCACTGTAATAAATATGCTAAAACGCAGTTTTCTATGTTGGAAGAATGAAATTCCTGTCCAGAAAAGGAAATACAGGCCTCTGGATGTCAACATGGATATTGAGGAATGCTGAAGAACTGAGGCTGAAGAGCGGATTGCCTTTTGACACAAGAGGGAGTTCTGAGGATGAACAAACACAAGAGAAATTGAACAGAATTTGAATCAAAAGGAGTGGATAAAAGAGTGGCATCTCAAAGACCACAGGCTCTACAAATCCAGCCTTAGAATGGGAATGTTTTTTTTAAAAGACAAATTACTTGGCATCTTAAAAGTAATGCTCCTCTTCACCTAAGGCAGCTGGGTAGAAATGGAGACAAAGGTTTTTCTGAAAAACCATTTTGAGAGTATGTTTGGAAGTACTCTCTCATCACACACTTTTGTCTCCCTTGCTGGAACTTTCCCAAGTTAAACGCAATAAACAAGTCATCATTGCTCTGGTATTTTTTACAATATTAATCACCTACACACATGCCTATGCTTCCAGGGAAATACATTCGTCTATGTTTTCAATTTTAATTCTTTTGAATTTAATGAATAAATCTTGCTGTTAAAAATGTAATTTTATACCGGGCATGGTGGTTCATGCCTATAATCCCAGCACTCAGAGGCTGAGGCAGGAGGATTACAGAGAGGTCAAGGCCAGCCTGGGTGACATAGTGAACTCAAGGCAGCCTAAACTACACAGCAAGACCCTGTTTAAAAAAAAAAGAAAAAGAAAAGAAAGAAAAAAATAAAATTTTGTAATAAGGATTCTAAGAATGTAGATTATTAATATTCCTCAAACCCAAAAAAGATCTATTCATATATTGTTTCTTTATTGAATCTAATTAAAGAAACAATAATGATAAAGCAGAAAGCAGATCCTGAAGGAGGGGTTGAAATTCCTATGAAGCATAGTTCACTGGTATCATAGAGCAAGGCCTTTGAAGAGATAACAGACTAATTAATTAGTTTAAAGATGCATAGAGTTCACAACTTGATTACTAAACTGATTAATTTCCTCAAAAAATAGCCTTAAGTTAAACCAACTATATGAATTTAACTCCCTTTGCAATCTAACCAGTTACTAAACAAACAGTTGCAAATCCTTGATTGCAGGCTTAATAAGTCCATCCATAGTATTACTTCAAAGTTATTATCTGCTGAATAGCTTTTCTTGGCTAAAATAAAGGGATGCACTCAATAATTTAAATGTTAAACCATTTAGATTGTTTCTCTATTTAGAATAGTATAAAATCTGCATTCTCCAGTATAAAGTGGTAAGAAATAAATTTAAACCAGTTACAGTGCTTGCATAGCATCCATGAACTCCACAAAAAAGACAGAATTTTAACTGGCAACCCTAGTCAAGAAATTAAAAGAAAAAACTTCTGGGGTCATTTTAGAAATGCATTTAACAAACAGCCTACCCTGGTGTGAGGGAAATCTTTTAATCTAAGTTATTTCTGATTTTGTGCAGTGTGTTCTCTTGGGATGAGGATGTCATTAAACTATTTGATTCCTGTTGATTTAGTATTCTTAAGTTCTTATCAGCAAGTAATGTTTGCATAGTAGCTTGAAGTGCAGCATAAAAAACCAAAACATGAATCTCAAAAGATACACATGCACACTCACTATTCACTCACAAACACACACCATACACACACACACACACACACACACACACACACACACACGAAATACTGCTTTTATGAAATTTAATTCTCAGAATGTGGTACTCTTTCAATCATCGATTCTCAGGCACTCCACCTGAGAAAGCTTTTATCCCTGGAACATGTGGCAAAATAAATGGTTCAGGAAATGCTAGTTTCAATAATTAGTACTTCCACAATAACTTCAAAGGCTCACATTTTTCAACATGCAACAAAATTTGCATCATTTTTCTCTTTAGAGTAAAAAGAAACTTTCAGGACCTCCAAGTAGCAACACTTTCTATTGGACTAGAATCGACCTACACATTAACATCAATACATAAATTAAAGATTTGTTTTTACCAATAATCATCAACTTCTAAGATTAGAAACAGATTATATTTTTCTGTACAAGAAAATGGAGTGGGTGATTAAAGTGAGGGGAATTAAATATGAGTCTGAAGTTTTTTTTTAAGCTCCACAGTGAAATATAAAATCCACGAAAAACTAAAGTGGACAGATGCAACACATGGAATACGCTAGATGTTAAATTTCCATTATCATGAAGGGCTGACACTAAATCCTAGTCTCAAGGCAAATCACAGTGCAAAAGCAAATCCTTGATACTCATATTCTAATCCTCATTTTTATACCAGCCTTCTCCATCCTCTCATTTTCATTGAACTTGAGCTACAAAAAGCTGTCAGTCACATTTTCCCTAACTCAGTAGCATCATCTTATTTCACAAATCATTGAAAAACAATCTTACCTGTTATTTTGGCTGAATTCCACTGTCTTTTTTTTCTGGGGTGGGGGAATGAATTCAAATTTTTCCAGTTTTTTAATGGAAAGTTTAATTCTATACTTTAAGGCAAAAAGAATTAACAAGACCCAAAATGTAAATTCAATATAGTTTTGTTACTTAATCAGACTGCACAAGTAATACTGTGCATATTAACAGATATATTGGGCAAACAGACAATTTTGCTTGATGGGCATTTTATATACACTTTTGCCTCCTTCACATCAGCCTGTAAAATACATCTAAGTCACTCCCACTCTGAAAGTACCAAAAACCTTCTTCCTTTGATTCAGTTTTCTTGTGAAGTTCCAACATTTCTTATTCTCCATCATTAAATACCACACAAAGTCATTATCACCACATTCATTTCCCAACTTTTCATTTACTTGGACTCCCACAGTAAAGGGGCTTAAGGATTCCTCCAAGGTCACTAATAACTTCTTCAGTTCCAGAACCACTGACCTCTAATCACATGGTTTCTGTAGTATGTTTTGATTGCCCTCATCTAGAAACTTTCTTTTTCCTCTCTGCTTCTGAGACACAAAAAGCCTCCTTCCTCTGTTGCTCTCCTTGTGTTGCTGCTTTGGTTTCCTCCTAGGGAGAAAGGTTGACTGCCAACATCTATCCTTGGTATTTTCTCTGCTATGTGGGCAAATTTAATCTAACCAGGCTCATGACTGTTCTACACGGTGTTCACTAGCACATTAGGACAATTCATATTCCCAACTCTCATCTCTTTATCCACCTCTCAAGCCTCTTCTGTTTATCTACCCTACTGGAGCACTGTGCGGCAAACAGCAAAACCAGCATCTGCTTATATCAAGGGGGATCACAGAGTAATGTTGCTTTGACTTACGAAGAAACAAATGTCTTCCCTGATGGAAGAGGCAGGCCATGGTCCATGAGATGGTCCCTAAAATGCGAAGAAGAAATTACTGTGTGCTGTGGAGGGCAGGGTGTGGGTATGTAAAAGTGAGAAAATACTCAAAGGTACAATGTTTAGCCTAATATCTGTTAGATGCCAGACAAAGCCCTGGTAGAACAAATTGTATTTCATTACTAAAGGAAATTTTGTCCTAACAAAATGAAACTAGCCAGCGGAGCATCTGGCACACAGTAATTGTTCAATAAATGTCAGTTGACACTGAGTAAACACCTATTATAGGACATTTTTATTGGGTGTGAAAATAGGGGTTCAAATTTTATTCCTATATATATAAATTCCTGCCTACAGATATTAAGATTGCTTTAAAAGTATAATACATTCTGGAGGTGAAAGTGTTTATAAACACTGGTTCTCCTGCCACCCAAGTGTCAGCCAGCGTAGGAAGTGTGGAGGGAAGTCCCAGCCTCTAACACCTTTAATGCTTAAATCAAAGAAGACCAAAAAATGAACCTGTAAGAGCATAAAAGCAATGATTGCTGACTTTTTTTTCTGCCTATTTCTTAAGTCTGCCCTGCTCTAGAAAGCCAGAAGTATGAAATCTCAGAAGCCTATGTACATGCTTCACAAGATTCCCTTTATATGGATCTAAGGAAATCCAACTTATTTTCACTTTTAAAAACTGCCATTCCAAGAGAGTGTTTTGTTTTTGTTTCATTTCATTTCAGTTTAATCATTATTTAACATGAGAAACAATATGAGCCAGTGCTCCTCTTCAAGAGGTGGGATGACCAGGTTTTTGTTTTCCTTCCATCTGATTACTGCCAGCTACAGTTCCAAGGAACTAGGGATTTTCCTCATTGATCAGTGAGGAATGACTACTAACAGCAATACCAACATCCAAACTCTCTTTTGGCCTCTGGGGTTCTACAAATATGACAAATGTAATGGTAGAAATGGGCCACACAGAAGAGTAGCAAAGCTTACATCTCTTTCTTCCCTTTCTTCTTCCTCTTCCTGTCTAGCAGAAAGTTTGTCTCCACAGTTTCATTGCCTCCTGGGGAAAAATTTTTTTTCTCATGATAAAGCAAACAAACACCTGCCAAAGGACTTGAGTTCTGTGTATATCCCAAAGTTGCAAATGTAATGTGGAAGGTAGATTAAACAACAGATCATAATACTATTCCCAAGCCGACTAAGAAAAGCCAGTATGTGGCATGAAATGAATGATACCTTGGAGTTTTGTCGTCTTTGGCACATTCTCTCACGTAGCTTTTGCTTTGCACTATAAATTTGCCTAGTATTCCATAACAAAAACCCAGAAGGCTATGGTTTAAAAATGAAGCTGAACCCCCAAACAATGACTAATTTTGTTTGCCTAAAACACACAATCAACTACATGCTAGCTACAGCTGAAATTTTTAAATTACTCACACTCAAACCACCCACACCACACTCAACCTACTCTATGCTAATCTGTCAATGTTGCTTACAGTGAAATAGATGCTACCCCAGAACATTTGTGTGACTGCTTTCCAAATCACTTTAACAAACAGAATAAGAAATAGTTAAAACCTGTTAACCCTAGGTTCTGCAAACGCATACAATTTCACCCATCTACGTTTTAGCCTGTGTTACAATGAATAATGTATTACATAATGGTTCTGGGGTTCTGAGCAATTTGGCTCTTTTGGTTTTTTTGGGGGGGGTTGTTTGTTGTTTTGTTTTGGTGTAACTCTTTTATGTACTTAAATTGTTTTATATTTCTTTTCATAAATTGATTGCTAATTATACAGCCATTAGATGTGTAAGTCTTTTTCAATTTTAGTAAGTTTTAAATCTGGTATTTCTGAGGAGGAAATTACAAACTCATTTTCAATCACAGAGTTTAGTTACTAACTCATTAAAGTTGAGATTATATTTTATTTTCACAATAGTAACTTAAGTTTAACAATTAATATGCATGATCAAAAGCCTAATTGCATTAAAGTCCTCAGAGTTGAGAAAGCAGCATTGTTATAATGCTCTGAAGGATGTCCACAGGAAGTGGCCTTTTGGAATGAATTCAAGATATACAGGGCAGAAAGGGAGTTAAGAGCACCTAGAGAGTACAGGACAAAGGGTTGAGGGAGGGTAAAGACAAAATTCTTAATGATTCTACTGGCCACATAATAGAACCCCAGAAGGCAGTTACTTCCCTCACTCCAAACAATTATTTAATTCAAAGGAATATGCTTAAATTGTCCAGATGACTTAAGGATAATTCCAATCTCTTAATGAATTATATTCAATACTCAACCTCATATCTAATTGGGGAGCAAATCTTTTCTGTTCTCTCTTCCTGGGTTCAATGATTAGAAATTCTATGCAGCTACTGTTAACTTTATTTATATAATGATTTCCAGTAATAGCCTAGAGATTTAAAAAACAGACAACTATCAAGATACTTAACCAGTATCACTTCTTATGTTAATATCAGGGAGAGAGAGACAGATAAACAGACAGAGACAGACAGAGATGAAGACAGAGAGACTAGCATGGTGGTGCACACCTGTAATTTCAGCACTCTGGGTGGCTTAGGCAGAAGGATCTCAAGTCAGAGCCTAGCCTGGGCAACTTGACAAGTTACCAAGATGTTGTCTCAAAATAAACAAGGGCAGTCTGAATTCACACTTGCCAAAACATTGCCTTTTAAACTTTTTGATAGTAACAAACAGTAAAAAGCATACTTTAAACTATCGATGGCAAAATCTTTAGAGCTTTCAATGATAACAAGCAGCCTGCTGTGGCATGTGGTTTATCGCCACTGCTTTAAACCCTAACTCAGCACCTACAAGGGGTGTCAAAATATACTGTGAATGTCTAATTTTTTTTAAAAAAGCAAGACATATTGCCATTAATTGTCCTCAACATACTGCCTCTCATTTCAAACAAACATTCCACGGTTCTTGACACTTTCTGAAGCAGTTCTGGAAGCCCTTTTTTGTGCCTTTATGATGTGTGATTAAAAAAAATACACTGAATGCTGAGTGCTGTCCAACAAAAAGACAGGCCGATATAAACATGACTGTATGTCCACAGCCCTCTTCATCACTGGATCTGGCACTGTGAGATGCGTGGCTCTTCTTCAAAGTCAAAATGACCACGAATGTCAATGTTTTGAATCGATTCAGGACATCTAGGCAGCTACCACCATGCAGGTAAAGAGAATCATAACGTAAGACTTCAGGAACTGCTTCAGAAAGTAGAAAGAATGATGGGATAAGTGTGTTCAAAGCGAGAGGGGATATCTTGAGGGGAATTAATGGCAGTGTGTCATTTACTGTAGAGATATTCCTTATTTTACAGCCTACCTGTTTAGTCTTCAGACTTACCACTGCGGTGCACTGTTCAGACTTACACAACCCACTGCTTTGATTTATGACCTCTTTCTTTTTTTTCCTGGTACAGTTCTGTACTTGTTTATACAACCTCAGTGTCTTTTTTTTTTTTTGGTACCCTCCACCTTATTTATACAGTACTGTAAATTTTGCTGATTGTACTGTACAGTATTGTTTTATTTTGTCATATATCACTCTACTACATGTAAGAGTCATGCAAATAAAAGCAAGTTCATCAAGTTGAAGTTTCCCTTGGCCATTTCTCTGTTCTGAATATTATAACACACATACTATATATAATTCCTCATTTAGCAACCAACTCATTTAATGACCCAGTTGCAGGAACGGTACTTGGTCATTAAATGAGGACTATCCGTAACACATTTTTTAAAAAATCTAATCACTCATATTTTTTGATCATACCTCATATGTGCATGGATTTGAAATAACAGTCTCATCAACTTCTATGCAATTTCATTTCAAAGAAATACTAATCATAACCTACTAAGTGAATTTGATTATATGCTAATGAGTTTTTGCCTAACACTTAAAAGCACTCATGATAGAACCAATAGGTGTTTCTAATACGACAAAGTAATATTGTTAGATCCAAAGTAGAAAGATGAATTTTCATTTTATTTTGATACGTGTAGTACAGACTATAGCAAGTGAACCTGAGCCAGCTTGAAATATAATTTTGGATTACCTATAAAAAGGTTTGCTAAAAAAATAATAGTATCAAGAAAACATAAGGAATATTTTCTCAGAATAAGCTCTTTCTAAGCTTTCTGAATCATTTAAATCCACCTGTATTGCTAATTATACATAAGGGTTAATGTTCAGGCCAGTAGGATATGTACTTAGAAAAATCTTGTAGGCACTTAGCTAAAAAGAGTTTGTAAGTCAGAATATTATTTTTAATCTGAAGTGACAAAATGTTAGTATACCTTAATGTTCAAACTCATCAGTGGCCAAAAAATAAAATAATATATATGATAATTCATACATATGTCATATATCATATGAATACATAACACATATATAAGTTCTTGTCACTTTCATCTTTACAATATTGTTTTTAATATGAAGTGACAAAACGTTAGTGAACCTTAATATTCAAACTCATCAGTGGTCAAAAAATAAAAAAATAAATATACAATAGTTCATATATAATAAATAAACAATAGTTCATATATAAGTCATATATCATATATATACACAACACACATATATGACAAGTTCTTAAGTCACTTTCATGCTTACAAACCTTCTCAAGGCATCATCTAATAATAGTTGAAATGGGCATACAGTTTATTTGTAGAGCATTTTATTTTTATTTTTTTATTCTTTGGGTTTTTTGTTTTGTTATTGTTATTGTTTTTTGAGACAGGGTCTTACTATGCAGTTCAGGCTGGCCTTGAACTCGCTTATGTAGCCCAGGCTACTCACAGTGATCCTCCTGACTCAGCTGCTGAAGTGCTGGAATTAGAGGATTGTACCACCATGCCCAGCTTGTAAAGCATTTTGAACTTCAGAAAACCTTTTCACTTTCATGAATGGGTAATGACCAGCAATACTCAGATTACTGAATATTTAAAAAGCATATAATGACATTTGCCAGACTCATATGAAACTTAATATTTTTTTTTTGTATGTGGCAGATGACCCATTGCATGAAAAAGTCCAGGTATCTGGCCTTCAATGACTGCCTCTATTTTAGAGTTCACCCCTGCAATTCCCCCACAAAGTTCAAAAGATATGAAAGAAATTAAAATTTCAATGTAAAAGACTAGGCCAAGTCGTAGGGTGGGGTAATGTCCTACAACCTTTTATATGTGGAGATACCTACTAAAAACAACTCAGAACAGATGTTTATCTTTTATAAACATTCAACTTGTCATGACACTGAAGGCACAGGAAGTTAAGGGAGTGAAGGACAGGCCAGGAAGTCAGTGATTCCTGGATGTGAACGCAACCTTGGTCTTAATTCTGTTTTTGCTCTAAATCAATGTCAAACTCTTCACACCTCAGCTGCTTTGTAGAAGAATTATACTGAGGAACAAAACTGTTTCCTAGGAATGTTGTGGGCTTCATGGTTAATACAGTCTCAAAGGTGCTTTCCAAAAGGCAAAACACTATTCATGTATATTATTTACCTTCATTTTATTAGTCAGGACCACAAAATAGAAAATGAGTATCCTGCTAAGCTGACCTTGAAAAGAGACCATTCTTTCCATTTCTTTCCAAGTTTTTGTCCACTATAGTCATGATCTGTTTGTTATTCAACCAATTAAGAGATTCAATCATGTGATCTTTCAGATTTTTAAAAGAACTGTAATACCTCTGAGTTCAGTATTTTCAGGCAGCTTGGGGCATGTTCAGGGCCCTCAGCTTTATTTGACCCCTCTCCACTGGACCATCTGCCTGAAGAAAACATCCTAATTTGGCAACCTATGGGAAAGAATTAGTTTGTGTCTGTGAGGAAAAGAAGCTCCACTTTCTGTACCACGAGCAGCCACATCCACAGCTACCTCTGCCCTCATGGCTCTTGGGTCTTCAAAGGGCAGAATGTGGTTTCACTTTCTCCCCACCGTTTCATGAGAAAAGTGGCCTGGATCCTTTGTGGCATTTAATGAATGCTCCTCTCTCCCTGGATTTGGACTGTTGGTCCTCTCAACCAGTCATTAACTGGCAGGAAATGCCCTCCTCAGCAATCACTATTGTGTAAATAAAGCCATAAACTTTTGAAGGCCCGTGCAATCCCAGACCCCAAAGCTACATGTGTGTATGTTGGGGAGGGGTCCTGATTGTAAAAGCACTGCCTTCCAAATTAAACTCAAACCACATGATACAGTCCATAAAATATACAAAACATGCAGTCCAGTGACAGATTTATCGTGGCCTTACGGAATAAAGAAAAAAAACGTCTATATGGAAAACACTGCTACTTTTGACCCAAATAGCCCCTAAACAGGAAGTTTAAAGCAAATCAGCCAGCTGTGGTCTCACTGAGATCTGAAGACCAGTGCAACCAGCATTTCCTGTCACTGCCTGTCACCGTTTCTAAGTGCTTCTATCTGAATTGTTTTCTTAGACAGCTTAAAATATAGAGATTTCTTTGGGGATAGACACAAGACAATAAGGAGGGCTATTCCATCATTTGGGTTTGAAAGTGAAAACTGTTAACTTTTACCAAAAAAAATCACTTAGCACAGGTCACACTTGCAGGCTCTTGAACTACTGTATTTTAATGAATACCAGACTAATAGAGCATGTTAATAAAATTGTTTAGAATCAGACATTAGATAGCCTGTTTCCTGCTAACTTAGAGACAACATTCAGGAGCACAATTTTCTTGCACCTGATTGGTAAGTGACAGAACTTGTAGACTACAGTGTTCACTCTTGTTTGTTGCTGACTTTTGGCCAATAAAGTCCCAGAGAAGTAATGTAGGTTCTTAAAGCCACTATACACACACACACATACACACACACACACACACACACACACACACTCGATCCCACAAAATGACTTGTGCAAGTTCATCTAATGCAGATAAGAGAATTCTCTAATCAAATGATATTCTAGATCCATTATTATTATTGTTATTATTATTATTATTATACACATCACAAAATACAGAGACACTCTCATGTTCTTGCAGCACTGTACATGCCAAACATTAGGTCACATTTTTTTCAGCCTGTCAACTTCTCAACCACAAAACAGCTCGGGAGAGGGGGTTCAGTAAGAAAGTAAAAGCGTTTTGTTCTCACATTATTGCCACATTAAATTTCTCAGTATGGCCAGGCGTGACGGCACATGCCTGTAATCCCAGCACCCAGGAGGCTGAGGCAGAAAGACTGCCATGAGTTCCAGGCCATCCTAGGCTACACAGTGAGTTCTGGGCCAGCCTGGATTACAGAGTGAGACCTTATTTTCAAAAAAAAAAAAGTTTCTCAGTATGCTCAAATGATTTTCCAACAGAATCAAGTTTATCTTTCTGAGAAGGAGGACTAATACATGGTAGAAAGGTAAATACCTGGTCGGTCAAAAGGTCCACCAAAACCCAAGGTTCTTCTCAAAAGAGGCCCTCCATTTCCCCCAGGAACCTGTCAACCTTGCCCCTCCCCTAGCTTGAACACTCACTCACACAACTTCAGTGTGCAGCTGAGAGCACTGCTACCGACATTCACAAAATAAACCAAGTTACGTAGGTTTAACACCCCTCCAAAACAGTATGGATACTGAAGCCCTTGGACACACGTCTGCCAACATGCACAAGTGATGTTTTGCTTCATACTTGTGCGTGACCAACTAAGGCTTCTCTTCATGCTGTCCAATCACTTAGGAGGAGGGAGGGAATACTGACATAAATCTCAAATCCACATTTTTCTCAAAATTACTTCTGAAAAGAAATACTTCTCTCATTCTTCGGGGTCATGATCAATCATAAACAGCAAGAGTTTGGAGAAATATCAGTGTGCCCTTTAACAAAACAGCACTCACAACCAGACCATTCATTGAGCACCTACTTTCCAGAAGACAAATGTAATCTTCATTGGAGTACTGAGGTGAAATGTGATCCCCAACTTCTGTGCCATGGGTCTTGTTGAATGTATCTCTAGAACTAAAAAAAAAAAAGCACTAATACATGAATCCAATCTTAATAAAGCAGTCTTAATATTATCCAATAATCTCATGTTCTCTGTTTGTGAAGCAAATAACTGAGGAATTGTTATACGGGCTACATGCCCAAGTTAATATTATATGCCACACTTTCATTTTGCTTTGTTTTGTTTTCCCAAGTAGATGTTGAGGACTACAAAACAAAAGGTGAAATGCAAGCTCTGGCTCTTTCACACTCTCCTTTCTTTTCCTAACAGGCCACCTCTCGCACCCTGCTCCCCGACACAACCTCTCCTTTGGTTTCTTCACACTGTCACATAAGGAGAAACTGTAAGACCTGCACCTACAAACCAATGGTCCTCTAGGCACAAAAGATGATTGTGGTGGATCTGAAATGACAGCTCTTATGTCTTCTACTGTGGGGACTTTCTGGATACAGTAGAAAGAGGCACTATTCACACCTGTATCTTGGTAAATAAAAACCTATGCAAATCTCCCCTCTAAATGGGCAGTGTCTGGGTGAAAACAGGACTGCTTCCAGTATCCTTTTTGGGTTTCAACTGTGACTCCATCACTTTCTAAACTACACATAACAGGAGACAGCCCTGTTACAAGTTTTCTTTTGCTCATTTTTTAATCTGGTGAAACAGTTTAAAGAACTGTTTCTATATAACTTTGTGCTGAAGACTGATTGCCCTGGGTTGTAGGGGGCATACACTAAATGCAACTTGAAGTGACAGAAAAGTAGCCGTTGACTTCCAGATCTCAGCCGAAAGGCTAACATTGCATGTTTGCCCCTGACTTGTTCTGGGGCCTCCAGTAAGACAGTCAACACAGTGTTCACTGTTTGTTGCTGACTTTTGACCAATAAAAAAGTAGAAATAATGATTACCTGAAATCACAGGAAGAATGTTCATAAAATGCAAGAACAAACTGGAAAATTAAAGCTACTCTTTCACTTACTCAAATGTTCACTGAGAACTGCAGGCATTGGAGATATGAGGTAAAAAGCCCCAGTAACCTGCCTACCAAGGAGTAACTGGTACATTCAAAGAAACCTGAGTGGGCCTAAAGAAACATTTCTCAAATTTCTGGCCCAGTTGCAGACACTGCCAAGAAGCTCACAATTCAGAGAATCTGATGGGGACAATTTTAAGCCAATCTGAATAACCCAAAACGAGCCTCCAGATCCAGTGAACTCTCATTTGCTAGGATGCTCTCATGGCCTCAGATCAAATAGGCGGCTGGAATTCTCTAGAGTCAACCCCCTGCATTTCTGTGAAGCCTGTCCTTTTCTCGGTCGGGCCCTTCACATTCATTCAGTGTACAGGCATAAAACGAACGCTGGCCCCAAATCAGAAACAAGTCGCTCCTTCCACTGCGCAGAAGCCTACTCAATGGTGATGCAAGAAGGACTTGAAAGTGGACATAAGATTTTAACAAGCATGACTAATTGAGTCTTAAATCACTAATCAGCCTCCTTTTTTCCTTAACACTGTTCTCATGGCTGTTATAGAGTTCTGGGAAGCCAGGCACAGTGGCTTACGTCTGAAGTCTCAGCTATTCTGAAAGCTAAGATAGGAAGATCCTTTGATCCCAGAAGTTAGAGAACATAGTCACAGAAGTTCCAGGCCAGACTGGGCAACACAGTCTTCCCTCCTCCCCCACCCCCAAAAATACCCCTGTCTCAAAAAAACAGAATTTGGTGATTATTTTAAATCTTGAGAAACACCTTTACATACAAAGGGTACGTATATATCTATGTATATATCTACATATACATATACCACACATACATTTTAAATCAAAACTCCTTTCATTTCTGCTTCCTCTTGAGTTCTGAGCAATGCATCTTTTTTCTGAAAGTTAAAACTGCCTGGAGTTGAACAATCAGAGTCCTGGCTCTTTTCCTGATCTTCAGAGAGATATCACTTATATCAAATATCTATTATAGCTTATTGTGAATCTTTTGTTTTTCATCCTTAGAACTGGAGGGATGTTGTGAAAACTAATTAATTTCTATATTCTTCTAGGGAGAAGCCAATGCGTGGCTATAAAATATGTTCTAAACTGACCTTCATGTACATGTGCATTTGTGTTTCCAGACAGTTTGGGAGTACTTTTATTTCTTAAATTAAAATAAGGTACTACTTCTGAAATTGTGTTTCGATTTGTTTTGTTGAGGCAGTCTTTCTATATAGTTCAGGCTGCCTCAAACTCACTACCTAGCTCAGGCTGGCCTTGAACTTGTAGTGATCCTCCTCTCTCAGCCTCCTGAGTGCTTGGATTTATACGCATGCACCAGCAAGCCTGGCTGGATTGTACTATTTTTCCCATCAATCTTCTCAAAAATTGTCTCACTCAATTTAATGCCAAGTAGAATGAAATGATGGCTTAATACTCTGCCTTTATTAGAATGAAATGAAAAAGTAATTTTCTGATCCTGTTCAGGTACTATGGATGTCATTAATTTCTGATAATGTAATTGATGCATTACTTATTCTAATTTTCAAAACTACCTTTCCACCAATGTCATTTGGCTATTCTGAGGCAACATATAACCACTCAGAACAGGATGCCATGCAACCATTTGGTTTCCTTTACAACTAAAAGCTCCCATTAATATAGACATAATTGCTTTTTTCATAGTTACAATGTGTTCTTTAGTTCATTGGTTAGTCCACAACTAAACTACTTGCACCTAAAAATGGCTCATTCTCTTAGAGGGAAAATATCTGCTTTATTTTACCTGAAGCTCAGGTTCAATTTTTGAGGTGAGAGGTATATCACACCTATGGAGAAGCAGAAAAATCTCATAAAGAAACATGATTTCTGATTTCTACTTTCTTACATTGCATACGTTTATAACGCGGGAAATCTGTCTGTTCAATCTAGTAGATGCTGTCACAAGAAAACTCAACAGCACAGAAGCGTGTTAATGAAGTAAAGGTAAGTGGAACCCACATCTCTTTCAGACACTTGATCTTTTTAACATGGCACTGGTCATTATCTAACTTTAATTACAGGATCAAATTACTTGTCAAACATGTATTGTTACTTATTCTTGTCTGCTCTGTCCCAATCCCTTTGTAATCCAATCCGACAACAGCACTTATTTCAAAACAGAAATTCTGTCACCTTCCTGAATTTATTGTGCTATAAGTGTAAAACTTTATGAACGAAAATCTTTATCAAGTTAGGGTTTCTTTCCTTCCTCTCGTCCTTCACATATAAAGACAGCTGCATGGAGGACAAAATTGTACTTCAAACTATATTGTAAGCATCTGCACGACAATCTAGAGACGGCCAGTGTTCCAGCATGTGCAGCATTGTACAGTCACTCAAAAGACAAAAGCTTTTTTATTCCCAAGTTGTTTCTTACTTCTTTATATTGTCAAGCTGGTCAGACAATAAATAACACACCTACTAGTAAAGGGATGACTTACAAGAGTGCTTGGAAGTACAATGACAGGCAGGAGAACTCATCAGAGGCAAAAAGAACAGAGGCAATTAAGGGAAAGCACATTCTAATCTATTTTAAAATTTTAGGTTCTTACAAAGTGCACAGAAGTCTTCTGTTTAAATGAACAGTGGCACACAAAATCTGCTCCCCTCTGAGCATGTAAACTGTTCATTTTTCCTTTTAACTCAAAATTTATTAAGCATCTACTTTGTGTACAGCATTATTTAGGTACAGAATGGCCACAAGGTGATTCCAAATGTACTCTGGCTACCAGTTCATAATCACAGGTTATATCTTCTTTAAAAAGCAGCTGCTGTAAAATGCCTGAAGTGGACAGTTAAGGAAAAATAGGTATTTTATAATAGCCCTGAGAGTCATTATAAGTGCTTAGAGCAGCAAAGAAAATGAGAAAAAAAACCCAGCTCTTAGAAGTAGAGCAGAACATGCACTCACCACCTGTAGTCTAGCACTATTATCAATTCTTTCTCTATTTTTTAATGACGAATTCCTCCATTTATGTTTTCATACAGGCTCTCCAATCCCATCACTGTAAGGGTGGCAGAATGGTAATTACCAAAATTTCCTCCTATTGTTTCCAACACCCATTTACCTTGTTGGTTCTGGCCCCAAGCTCCATTATTTTCACTTGAAACGTTACAAAGAGGAAGCATTTGGTCCAAGTTGTTCGGCAGCAAGTCAGTACATCCAGAAGCAAAAGCAAAGCTTTTGGAACTGGGATCTAGGTATGTAATCACTACCAATGGGACAAGCTGCTTTTGGTCACCCTCCCCCACCCCGTTGCAAAAGTGTAAGGATCTATTCCTTGGCCTAAAGGAACTCCCCTTTCACATGGGAAGCACTGAATTGCCCCACCTCTTTCTGTTGACCATAATCTGAAAACCCCATGTGAAATTTATTATATAGCGAATTCCATTATAAGCAGTTCAGTTCTTTGTAGGTAGACTACAGCACCTGGGCGGCAACTGCACCTTGCTTTAATAATCTCTTTCTCCCATTTCCAGACACTTGCTAAACTTAGTAGCAGGAATGCCTACCAACTAAATCGCTTCTACCATACCGGGAGAAGTAGTGTGCAGAGGTAGAATATTAGCTGGGTTATGGGCAAGAATCTATTTAAGCTATGTTTGGAGAAGTCTTATAAATATGAAACCATCCCCCAGAAGTATTGCAAATTCAAAAATTGTTTTAATTACTTTAAAAAGTATTTAAACATTAAGGACTAAATTCGTATTGGCAAAAGAGAAAATGTGAGTATAATCAAGAAAAAAATCCAAGGTCTCTGGTAAACTTCATCATCAATATGACTTTCAGCATGTGGGGGAAAAAACTCGGATGAATTATATAATGCTTTGATGTATACTCACTTGTACAGTTATATCAACAATCTATTTTCCAACCATTATATCAGCAATCATCCAAAAAACTTACTAGTTAACTTAGGGTGCCTGCATGGTGAAAAATTAGCAATCATTTCAAAATTAAACCTTGCAGTAGTTTTGTATTAATTTATGCTTTTCCATGAACTCTATACACGCATATGGAAAGGCTGTAGGGGATCCGAGCCCAATTTACAAATAGCAACTTAAGAATAGCTGGGAGAAAAAAACTCCTCCGAAATACATTTCTTTGATTAGACCAACAATACATTAATATATTGTATCTATATATATCAAACAATGAAGCATTCAGAAAAACACACAGTAGGTCTACCATAAACATTATAAAATTACATAATCACCTAAATACCAGCTTTCATCATTCGCCTGTGCTTAATTTCATTTTTTTTTACCATAAAAGCGAACTGTGTGCTGAAATCTAAAGTCACCTTTTGAATCTCGCAAAATCCCCTCTCCTGCCCTTCAGACACAGGTAGTAAAAGCAAGCTGTCCAAACGTGGAGATCTAGGGCGGGAAGAGACGCGGTTCTGCCAGGCAGCTGCGCCACTGCTCACATCACATGGAAATGGGGAAATGAGTTGTTACAGCATTTGCTGATGATATGTCATGCGAGAAGTTCCTTTAAATTAATCAAGAAAAAAGAAAAGGAAGAAGGAAGGAAGGTGAGGAAGAAGGGGAGGATCAAAGCTCTAAAATCGCAACAAAGTTGCAGGATCAATTTTTCTATTCGCGGTTTTGTAAAATATAGAGTTTAACAGACCTGGCGTTGGGCCGGCGTCCCCGGGAGCCAGGCACTCGCACAAACCCCAGCTCCTGTCCAGCCTTACCTTATGCTGCTAGCGCAAACCCAGAGGCTAAGGGGCCCTGCTCTCTGAGGCAGCGGCAGGGGCAGCGGCAGCGGCAGCGACAGTGGCACAAGCCATCTGTTAGCGGCCGCGGCAGAAGCGGCGCTGCGCGAGGTGGCCCCTGCGCCGGGAGAGCCTTTAGCAGGGGTGTATACGGAATGCCGCCATTTTAAAGCGAGGTTCCTGAAATCATTAGATATAAGCAAATTAAAGCCCGCCCCACCTCCAGAACTTCAGGGCTGGGACGTGCTACCCGGCTGAGGCGGCCGCGGTGGGGTATAACATGTCAAGTCTCCAGACACGCACACGCGGACTCCCGGACAGAGGCGACAGTCCCTCGGCTGCCCTCTCCCCAGTGTCAGCCCCGCGCTTCTGCGACCCCCTGCGGCCCCCCGGGGAGAGAAGGTCCCCGTCTCCGGCCTCCAGGGGGGCTCCTCACCCCGGGCGGCCGGCGGGCGGGGCGCGGGGCCGGGGGAGCGGCCCGGCCCTCCCCTGCGCTCGCATCCTCTTGGTTCAGTCCACTTGGAGCACACCTCGGAGCGCCCCAGCGCCCTGGCGGCTGGCGGGCAGGCGGGCGAGCGTGGGGCTCCCGCCCCGGCAAGCGGCTGCCATGGCAACTCCGGCCCAAACCCCGCCCGGTCCTAGCCAAGGGCGTGCCCCGCGTCCCGTCGGTGCCCTCGCCCAGCTGTGCCCTCGCAAGATCCGCCGGCCGGGGCAGCCCGGGCCCGGGCGCCGCCGGGGCCGCGGCGCTAGTGAGGGGGCTTTGGGCGCCAAATCGGCAACTCGCGCCAAACTTGCGGGACACCGGAGCCGCGCGCGGGCGGCGGGGACGGCGGGGACGGCGGCGGCGGCGGCTGCGCCGGCGGCGGCAGCAGCAGCAGCAGCGCAGGGCTCGGAAGCGGAGCGCGGCCACCTTTGGCCGCCCGGCCCCGCCCCGCCCTGCCGGGACCCGCCAGGTAGCGCCGCTCGCCCGGCACCCGCCAACCTCACCTGGCTCTGCGCGCCGCTCCCGGCCCGGCTCCCGCTGCCGAGCGGGCGGCAACTCGGGCGCCTGCTGCCCGGGCTCGCGCGCCCACGCCGGGTCGCGGTCCTTTGCCTCCCTCTCGCTGCTCCCAGAGAGCGGCAAAAAGTCGCGCTCCTGATCGCGCTCTGAGTGCGGGCACTTTCTTCCTGTACGGCGCTGTTTCGTCGCGAAATACACTCTTTGTGTGATTCGTTCATTCGTGCCTGGTTTTGGAGAGCGCAGCGCGGGCTTTATTCTCAGGGGGTGTGGCGCCTCTGCCCCAAACCCAGCGGCCCAGCCCCCGCTGCGAATGCCTCGTGTCATTTCATTCCGAAGGGGAGGGGGGCAATCGTGACGCTCGGGTTATAGAGAAACGAAAACAAACGGAGCGTGTACGCGTAGTGGGGGCACCGCCAAAGTTTTCAGAGCTTCGGGAAGGGAAGTGCCAAGGAAATGCAGAGGGGCTCGCGGCTGTGAGTTTAGGGACACAGAGACAGGTGAGGCGAAAGAGGTGATTCCAACAATGGCTTTAGTCCATAAATATATCGACACATTGTAGGTTAAAAAAATACTCACCCGCTGCCTGTGTCCTCTCCCTTCTAAAAATGTCCCAATCTGTTATTTTCCTGTAAGAACTTCGTCGAGGAAAATGTTCATCAGTGCACATAGTTCCCCTTCTTCTCCAGAGTTGCAGGCTAGGAGGGACGCCGCGGTAAGCGTCCGAGTATTTTTTGTTTGAAAATGGACAAAGCGAACGCAGTTTTATATTGATTAAAAAGTATTCATCTGGACAGCAAAATTACAAGTTTCAGTTTGATGCACGTGTAATAGGAGCACCAGCTGTCCTTTAATTGGAGTCCCGCAATAATAAACGCGTGCTGTTATTTAATTTTATGCGAACACTTGTAGTTGATAACACACGCATACGGCACGGTCATCAGTGACAAGCTTGTAGCAATTCGTGGCTGCCCTTCTGTAATTAATTGCTTTACTTGAGGACTCGGCTCTCCATGCTCTACAGAAAGTGCTAAACGTTGCGGGGATATTTAAGCAGTAGTAGGTTGAGGACTGGAGTGAATTCTCAAGCTAATGATACTTGTTAATTCTGCTGGACGGATTCAAATAGAATTCTCCAGCTAATTTTAGGCAAGAAATCAATCTTTGTTTGCTAAATGCAAGATAATAGCAGTAGGATCATAATGCTAGAGAGAAGACTGGGCAAAACTGCCCTTCACATAATTAAGAAAATCCCCAGTGGCGTTTGGCAAGAGCTGCGAAAGTGATCAGGACCATGTGCAGGGGCAATGTGTGACACTTTGTGATTATGGGTAGAATCCTAGCATGAGTCAAAAAGAGCAGGAGGTTCTGATTAGCTCACTAATTTCTAACCACCTCACTGTACCTACCTTCCTACAAACTGGCCAAATTACCTGCCCGACCTTAAAAGTCAAATTTGGCTGACATATAGGAAGTGGCTTTGGCAGTCCAGGAACTACCACAGCTAAAAGTAGGAGGTGTTGGCTACCATGGGAGGCTGGAGAGAAGGGCAAGGCTGAATTATATAACTTTATACCCAATGATCCAACAAATGAGGAACTGTTATCACCAGGAGTCAACAAAGGAGTCTTTATACTAACCATAACCTGGGTCAACACCAGTACTCTTACCTCTGTCCACCATTGCAAGCCACATCTCCTGTGGGACGCTCCGGGTTTCCCTAATAACACTCTAGCCGCCTCAGTTTTATTGTTCTTGAATTGCTGAAATACCTGTTTTATAATAAATGCAAGGCAAATGCTAATTCTTGGGATAGTACAGCTTCAACATTTTCTCTGGCTTGAAATTTCAGGGTAGTGAAAATTGCAAATGAGGCTTTATCATTCTCTCTCCCACAGTGGGGGAAGAACAACCTTATAAACAAATTTCAGCCTGCTAAACTATCTTCCTTTTATCTAGGGTGTCCTGACCTGCACAAAGCTAGGCAAATTTCCATGCCACCCAGCCACTGGGGAGCATTTGCAAAGGTTGTAGGAAGTCATTGTTCCCTCCTCTCATCACTTTAAGAGGCTCATTTGCTCTCTAGGGTGGACGCACCTTGGAATTACTTTCCACTTTACTATAGTGGTTAGAACTACCCAACATTTTCTCTTCTGCTCTTCTCCTTAAGCATGATTGGGGACATGACACAGAAAAAAATAGGGCCGTGTACTGACAAATAAGCTACATGGGTTCTTCCCATAATGTATGTACATTATTATCTTTCTATACTTATACCTGTTTCTCATTTGCATTGTGGGATTGTCTCGGCACCACTAACCTAATGGATCTTCAAAGGTCAGTGTCTTGCAAAACTTGAATTCAAAATATCACTCCTGTCCCTTCATCCCAACAAGTCAAACAGAGCCATGTGAGCAAACTTGGGTAATATTCTTTCTGACCTCTTACATTTTAAAGCTTGAAACTAGCAATTATGCATAACATGTAAGGCTAATGCTCAGGTAAAGATGTAGCAGCCTTGCAAGTATCATGGTCTTTCAATAAAATATAATTAACTTTGACTGATGCAGAAAAGAATTCTAAAAGTTATGTAATGGTTTAGTAACAAAAGGATTATTGTACTCCCCCACCAAACAAATGTTGCTGTGTTTTTAAAGATGCCGATTAGGTGAAAAGTTAAACTCTCTCATGTATCAATTCTCACTGTATTGGATTAGGATTACCTTTTCATTCCTCTCCTAAACCACATAACTCATTTATTATTTTCTTAGATAATCAACCTTTGCTGTTTGGCATGAACAAATGGTCAAGACTCTCCTTTCTGATTGAAATCTATGGAATCATTCTCATCACCTTAGAGCAACAGCACCAGTACTATTTGCTGCTGCTCTGTTCTACAGATGGCCCAGCAGCCTGCACAGTTCCACAGTGACATTTGTAAGCATTTCAGAAAGAAGCCTGTGGCCAGTGAAGGGTTGTTCAAGAGCTACAGACATTATTCATTATTCATTCATTCCTGAAAAACCTTTTGCATTCAGAGTTGGGAATTCGGAGTTTGAGGTTCACACAAAGGTTCCAGCTAAAGAAACAGAAAATAAAAGCAGGACCTGGTTGTTTCAAAAGTTTGTGTAATCAAATGATGTTGGCTTACAAGGTAATCCTCCCTGTAAAATGGGGCAGATTCTATTTTCTACAGAAGAAAAGAAAAAGAAATCTAGTAACTAGTGAAATGCTGAAAGAACTGCAACCATAAATAATAAACTGATCAACAATTATCAGGTTATCAAGAAATTTTCTGAAATTGAGGGTATTTTTTTAAAACTTGGACAAAAATTATCAGAATTATCTGGGTATATCCTAATAAAAAGAGGAAGACAGGATAAATGTTGAAGAACCACACTAGGACCTGCTGGATTTACAAGGCAATTTCCTCCCCAAGTCTTTGAAGAATATATTATAAGAATTGTCTTTGATTATTGAAAAGTATGGTACATTTCTTGAAATTATCCTCAGAGGGAAATGCGCTAGGGTAGTAATGATTCAGATAAAAATGATACAAAGAGATAAGAATAATACAAAATGTAAGAATGGTATAAAAAAGAAAAATGAGGCCTGTTCTCACTTAGGAATATGAACACTATGATAGCAGCCATTTAATGTGAAACTACTCCATGCCAGTCACTTGTTAACTCAATGAATGTTCACAACAATCCCTAAGTACGCATTATGATGTCCCTATACTAAAAACTGGCAAAATTACTCTTTTGCACAGTGACAAAGTAACAGCACTACTACATAGCAGAGCAAAGATTCTAAAGCAGTGTCCTCTGGTGACAAGACCCACACTTTTAACTTCTGTCCATACTGAATAAAACTACAGTGAGGTCCAGTTCCATTTGAGCTCACTGATGTGGGCATGTTAACTAAATGTTACCAATAAAATACAAAAACTTATTAAAATAATTTTAAAATTTGATTAAGTATTATTTATTCCAGGGATGTAAAGAATTTCAACAAAAATAGTAATATTATTGAAAAAATATGAATTTGATAAAATCCAGTTTCTACTTTGCTTGCTTTTGTTTTGGGGATTTTCTTTTTTTAGAAACAGAGTCTCTCTACACAGTTCAGGCTGGCCTTGAACTCACTATGTAGTCCAGGCTGTCTTCAAACTTGGGGTGATCTTCCTGCTTCAGCCTCCCAAATGCTGGGATAACATTCACGTGCCATCATATTCACCTAATTTCTCCTACTTATCTATGCACAGCTAAGAATAGTGAATTATATATTTAATATAGTAAAGCACATATTTAAAAAGCAAAAACTAAGAATTTCCAACCTATTGAAAAAAACTCATTTCCCCTAAAACCTGGAGCAATCATTGCAACTTTAGTGTTTCTGAGCAATTCCTGTCTGGGCAATAAAGCGTTAAAATAAGTGATCATAAGTACTGGAAAAGAAAAAGTCAGAGAATGTTTTAAAACTATTTTTGCAGAACGGCTTAAGTCCAAAGCAAAATTGATAAGAAAATACAGAGATTTCCCATATAGCCCTGCCCCCATTTCTGTACCACCTTGCCCAACCACTTACTAAGGTTTCCCACCAGAGTGGTACACTGTCAAAGCTAGTAAACCTTCATTAACACCCCCAAGTCACCCAATCCAGAGTTTTCAATAGGATGCACTTTGGGTAGTAAACATTCTATGGATTTAGACAAGTAAATAGTGACAAGTATCCATTACAGTAGCATCAATCGAGTAGTTTTACTGCCCTTAAATCCAAAATAAAGAATTCTTAGACTTTGATTTTTTTTCCACTCCTTCTCCCTCCATCTCTTGTTCTCCCATTCATTTGAAAATGACCTCCCTACTTCCTATTTATCTATCTTCCCTCTCTCTCTCTCTCTCTCTCTCTTTCTCTCATTCTGATCAGTAGGAGGAACAGTGAGACCAGGAAAAAGCCCTAAAAACGTAAGAATTAAATGCTTCAGAAAAAAAAGGAATTAAATGTTTGACGAACAAAGCATAACTAAACAACAGAGGAAATGTCTATTATTTAATAAATTCACCTGGAGGAACTAGTCATAAATATGGAAAGAAATTAACATAAGCTTTTATATTTTACTATATTGTAACAATTCTTTCTACATGAATTAAAATGCAAAATATCTTTAAAACTCTAAGAAAACCTAGGGAAAACAGACTATTAACTCTATGTGAATTTTTGGTAAGTTTTAAAATAATAGGAGTCACTACAAGGGAAATCCTGGTCAGAGAATACAGCATAATACAAAAGTGTAGAACCAGTTTGAAGCCAATATTAAATTATAAGATCAGTAGGTTCAACATAGAGAAATTAATGACATATACACTACATACAGAAGTATTACAAATGTACAAGATCTTTACTAGATCCCCAAGGGACAAATGGTCAAAGAACTTCATATTGAAAGAAACATACACAGTTCAAACTGAGAGACACCATTTGAAACTCATGAAATTGACAAAAGCGACAATTTATAAAACCCAAAACTACATATGCTTTGAAAGAACAAGCACTTCAAATTGATCCAAGAATCATAAAAATGTTCATAATCTTAAACCCAAGGATTCTGATCTTGGAAATTATTTGAAGGTAATGATTCAAAGAGGAAAAAAAAGTCTTAGTTTGAATATTCTTTTAAAAACTAAGAACAAAGTATATATCGAAAGAAAAGTAATTCTTAAATTAGTTACTACACACTAATACCCCTAAGTTACTTAAACACTGTAATTTTAAAAAGCAGAAAATTATATAGGAAATGAGGTTAATAAAAGGCTACAATTAAAATTCTAACCTAATTCTAAATTATATTCTTCATTTTGGCTGGATTTATGTGAATTCACAAAATATTAATGATCAGGAAAGCCCAAAGATTTATATTTAGGTTTTTTGAAAAAGTTAATATGGGGATATTATTCTATTTATTTTTATTATTTGATAATGTCCAATAAAAGATTATTAAGTTGAATAAATAAATAATTTCATGTGAAAATTAAATATCTGTTTCTAAGAACCAATTTTATTTTTCCTACCTTTTGCAATTTCTTCTCCACTGCCTCTACATTGTCAAAATCGGTTCTTTTACCTTCCAGGAATATTTGACACCTTTGTCTCTTTCGTCATTCTTCTGCATTCCAGTATCTTTCTTTTTCTTTTCTAACATCCTTTTTTGTCTGCCTTTTTTCCCTTTTATCGTTCTTACTACATTTTTGTGTCTGAGTTCTTGGACTGGACTAACTATGGGACAGAAACGTGTTTTATTTGCTTTGTTTTTTTTTTTTTCTGTTGAGTAAAACATTGCTTTTGTTCATTTTTAAAGTGAATGAACTGAATTCATTACTTTAAAAATCTTTTATAAGGGGCATCCAAATTGAATTCTTTTAATTATTTATGGATGGTCAAAGTTAAATCAAAAAGTCTTCAAGGTACTAAACTATGTCAATAGAAAATACTCAAGACCATAATTCCACTTGATTTATTACCACTGGAAGAAAAATAACATAAATATGGAAGGTTTATTTTCATTTGTCCAGGAAACCCTTACTATTCTAATTTTTGAGTTTTCAAATATCTGCCTTTTAATCATACTAAAATATGTTCTACACCTCATGCAACAAGTTGATATGCTAATTATGATCTCATTGTATTTTGCATTCATAATATTGTGAATGTAATATCAGTATGAGTGAGTGGCATTAGCCATGGAAACTATAGAGGAAACTGAATGGTAATGCAGAAATGCAGATAATGGATATTAAGCTAGCACAAATTTATTGGTATTTTAGTGATTTTGGGTGAGTTATTTCTCTTTTTCATAATTTCCTCAGAAATAAAATACTAGTGGCTTAAAGCATCTATTATAGGATTAAATATGAGAGGATTCAGAGGTAGGAGGGAACAAAAATACCCCAAATACTCCTTTGTTCCTAAACACTCCAATTTTTTTTTTTTTTTTTTTTTTTTTTTTTTGTGTGTGTGTGTGGCACAGGGGATTGAACTCACAACCTCGCAACTGCCAGGGCAGGTGCTTAAGCCACTGAGCCAAACTCCCAGCCCTAGTTTTTTGAGGCAGGGTTGCACTATGTAGCTCAGGTCGGCCTTACACTCACATTGTAGCCCAAGCCAGCCTCGAACTCACAGCGCTCTTCCTACTTCAGCCTCCTGAGTGCTGGGATTAAAGGCGTGCGCCACCACGCCCAGCTAACACTCCAATCTTACAGTATGCTTTTTCTAAAAACAAGGATGGGCAGTGAGTACAAGAGACTGCACTCCAGTCCTTTGAAGTGTTTCCTTTTGTTTTGTTTTTGAGACAGAGTATAATTAAGTCAGTCAGTTGCCCAGGCTTGCCTTGAGTTTGCAGTCCTCCTGCTTCAGCCTCACAAAGTACTGAGATTACAGACATATCCCAGTATATCTGGCTTTTATTATCATTATTATCATTGTTGTTGTTATTTTCTGTGCTGGGAGGGGAACCTAGGGCCTTCCCATACTAGGTAAGTACTCTGCCACCAAATTACATCCCCAGCCCCTAAATAGGCCAGTTTTGAAAGCACTTTTATAAGCAGGCCCAGGCACACTTTATCAAAGAAAGAAGGTGGAGGGTATTGCAGACTTGGAGGCACAGTTTGCAATTTATCTTGAGAAAAGTCTAGCTCTGGAGGGTTAACTTGGTGAATCTTCCTTTTCCTTTTGGAACACTGGATTAGTGACACTCCAGCCTTCCCTTATTAAACCTTTAGGGCAGCCTTCAGATCTAATCATGGGGCAGGAGACAGAGACATCAGTAGGGCTAGTCCCTTGTCCACCTTGTGTAGCACAGAATGGAAGAGGACACAGTCAGCTCCAGAGTAATTTAGGCTCCTGGGAGAAGGGCCAGAGTGCCGGGTCAGCAAGCCACAACTGTAATATCTGGATATGGGATGAGAGCATGTGCTTTTGTAGTGAATCTCCAGGAGCCAATGGCTGTGACTCATCTGTCCACCTAGGCTGTGCAGGAAAAGGGGGCTTGAACTCCAGGCCCTACTGGTATCCCACAGTGATTAAGACCTAATGTCCCTGAGGGCCCACATAGTAGTAATGTGACCCTGAACAAGTTACTTAGCTTTTCTGTGCCTAGTTCTTTGTCTGTAAAGTGAGTTAATGATAGCACCTACTTCCTGGGGGATTTTAGTAAGAATTCAATGAGGTAACATGTAAGGCATTTGGAATGCTGCCTACCAGATCATGAGTGCAGCCTGTTTTTATCCAGGTACTAAACACCCATTCCACAGCTTCTCTTCTGAGAAGGATAATTTTCTTCTGGGGTCCAGACAAGATACATTCCAAATATAAAAGGGAAATATCATACATTTTCTCTCTGATCCAAACTTGGATGTGGCATAATCAAAGCTAGAAGGGAGTGAAGTGGCTTTGGCAAGGAGAAAACTGCAAAAGACCATAGAAACCGGACAGAGGCTCATTCTGAAAGCCTGTTGTGCAGGGCACTGCTTTCTCTCCAGGCTGCCATGAGACCTGAAATTTCCTGCCATCATGCCTTAATGTCTTCAAAAAACCTCTTTTGAAATGGACAAATTACACAAGAGGAGTAATACATTCACCTGTTAGCGGGATGCACACTATACTGGAGATTATTTCTATCAGGTTACTTAGCTTGTGGGAGCTGGACACTAGCTAGCAGAGGAAGGGTGGCTAAATCATGCCGTGGGGTAAGGAGGAAAAGGCAGCCCTGGGGCTCCCAGGGACTAAGACTGGGCCAAGCCAGGCTCTGCAGAGTTTCCCAATGGATCATAGCGCTCCCATACTTACACCTACTATCTTCCCTACCACCTCCATTCTGCCTTATCCTTTTTCTTGTGCGTGAGTGTCTGTGTGCGTGTGTGCATGCATGTGTGTGTGCATGCATGTGTGTGTGCGTGTGTGTGTGTGTGTGTGTGTGTATGCGCATGCGCACACATGCCATGTGTCATTTAGCACATGGCCAGGCACCCCACCAGCAGATATTTGTGCATACATGCCTATAGTAGACACAAGTTCCACCTTGCTGCGGGATATCCTGTCTTTGAACACAACTAGGTCCAGATCAAAAACTGCTTCCCCAGAGGCTGGCCTGCTGCATATGGTGGGGTAGGTAGTTGTGGCCCGAAAATAACATGCTCTAAGAAAATACTGATAAAACAGCTAGAGGGTAGTGATGGGCAATCTGGAAGCCAGGGTAGAGGATCCAAGCAGAGAGGCGGCACATATTTAAGAAAATAGCAAGGCAGGATTGAGTCTAAGGACCCAGAGAAAGTGGAATTTCAAAAAGAGGAAATTTGAAAAAGAAGCATCTTTTTATTAAGTGCCTTCTTTGTGCCAGACATTTTTACTAACCTTATCATATCTACTCCTCACAACAGGTTCAAAAGATTTCTTTATGTGTTTGTTTTGTGGCATTGGGGTTTGAACCAGGGGGCTTCTCACTTATATCCCCAGTCCTTTTTTAAATTTTTTCATCTTTAATTTTGAGACAGGGTTACACTAAGTTGCCCAGGGTGGACTTGAATTTGTGATTCTCCTGCTTCAGCCTTCCAGAATGTTGAAATTATAGGCTTGTATCGCCATGCCTGGCAGAATTTTATTTTAATAAATAGAAAACAGACAATCAGAAAAGCTGAGAAACGTGTAGCATCATATAGCAGATAAGTGCTTAGATAAGGATACAAACTGCCTAGGTTTGACTCCTGGCTTTGCTACTTATTAGCTATGTGGCCTCAGGCAATTACTTCACCTCTCTGTTTCTCAGTTTCTTCTTTGACAAAAATGAGGATAGTAATAATACCTGCTTTAAAGAATTATTATGAGGCTTAAATGAGTTAATATTTACAAAGCACTTAGAACATACCTGCTACATGGCACTGGTCACTCCCTTTTCTGGTTCGCAGCTTAACTCTCCATCATAGATTGCTCACCTAATGACTTGCACCTGTTCCTCCACGTGGTCTGGTTACCTGCAACAACTTGCACATTTCTTCTTGAGGAGCCCCAGTGCCTCTTTACCTCCTACAAAATGTCCGGCCCTCCCTCTGTGTTTCGCAATTGACATTTTACCTACAGCTCTTCAGTGGAGTGAGTGGTCATTCAAAGTTCCAGGTCAGATAGGCATGTGGCTCTGCCTTTCCCTTTTCACAGTTTGAATTTTAAACTAATCAAGGGTTTAAAATGATGTTCCCATCTTTAACCCATTCTAAATAAAATTTTATCATGATTTTTCTTAGATTTAAAAAAACTTCTCTCAGATTTCATCATTTAAAGCATTTGCTAAAGCATAGGTAGTAAGAGAGTCAGAGACAGAGACCAAAAGCCAGAGAAGTAATATGCCATCAAAGTTCCTGCGAAAACAGAATTTTCTATGTCACCCCTTCCCGGGCAGAAGGCACTGAGTCATAAGAAAGAATAGTGATGGAAAATGGCCAGGTGCACCCTGGTATATGTGAGTTTAGTATGAAAGGAAATACAATGTTATTTTTAAGATACATTCTATTTCTAAAGTGCTTTCTGGGCTTTCGCTATACCGTACAGTCCTATCTCCAAAGGGAAAGAAAAGTACATGAGTTCTAAAAACACTTGCTGAGACAGTAAATGAATGTGCTCCATTTCCCCGATCAGAGCCCTTCACTCCAATTTGATGCAAGTCATAAACGAAATGACTTGGCTGATTATAAGTCAGTCCCCCATGAACATTTGTTTACATCTACAAACCACTCCACATAATTGCTGTCTCTGCTCAGGGGAGGCCCAGCTGGGAGTACAAGAAGTGTTGCAAGGTTCTAGTGAGGTGTGATCACCAGTTACGGCACGAGCCTGGCACTGCGTGTCCACACTCTGTCTGCCCTGGCAATTGCATCCATCAGTCTTCCCCCTTCACACAACTAAAAATAGCCAAAAAGACTTCAGCAGCCTTGGAAAGAAGAACATGGAGCTGTAAATAACATTCAGATTTGGTATGTCGGGGGCAGGGTCCTCAGGTCCGCTTTGTTCCTGAGACATAGCCTGTAATCACAAAGCAGTTACTGTGTTCATTCAAAAAGCCAGTGATAGGCCGTTTTCATTCAGGCAAGGACTGGTGGGCTTGAGAGTGAGTCAGGATCAAGGGCGTACTATAAACACTGATTTTCCTGAAAAATGGAAATTGGCAATTCACCTTAATCATTTCCATTGCAAGAAAAAAATGGATCCATTCAGAGTGAATAATGATGGGAGATAAACTTGTAGCAGCTTCTTCCCTTTGTTGACAAATTTGAATTTAAAGTAAACTTGTTTAATATCTGTATGGTGAGGATAATAACAGCATCTATCTCAATGTGCAATTATCAAGATTAATGAGTTTAGAACATATAAGGTTTCGAGCAGTGTAAACTTACAGGAAATCCTACATAAGTGTTTGCCAAATAAATAAATGAATTTAAAAAAAACCTGAGGGAGGAGAAAACTAATAAACCTTACTATAATTTTTCCTTGGTGCAGCTAACATACTTATGTGAGTCATAGTATATAAAAAACAATTTTGTGCTACAATGTTCCATTGCATACTTTACATACACAGATGTATGCACGCAAATGTGTTTATGTTACAGTTGTAATGTGACCCAAAAGAAGTTAAATTCCAACTTGTGAGTCAAAATCATTGCCTCCACCACTACCAATTTATTTTTTTTAGATAAATTATCCATATCTTTTCCCCGATATACATTTATCTATAAAAAAGGATATGAGTCTATCTCATGAATATGATCAAAATGAGAGGAGTTCAGATAATGTTTTACTTTTTTGTTAATAACAAAACAGATTGCCACATTGAGTGCGTCGTTATTGTTTTTTTTTTTGTTTGTTTTTGTTTTTGCTTTGCGTTCAAGCCATGTTCACAAAAATCCTCCGACTAAGATTTAATAAAAAAGTCCCACGAAGCTGGGAATTTGTAAGGCGTTTCAGAGACATTTCCAGGAGATGGCGTAGTTGGGGAATGAGGTGCAGCCTTATGAGGAAGGAGGGAAAAGGTCTCCCTTCCAGCAGTAAACTTGCTCCCTGGAAAGCTGCACCAGCAGAACCTGAACTCGCCTCACTGCCGGGTTAGGATAACACGTACGCTGCCCAATCTAAGCTCTCTGTAAAGGTACAGTAAAACCTTGGCTTGCAAGCATAATTTGTTCTGAAAACATGCTTGTAATCCAAAGCACTTGTATACCAAAGCAAATTTCTCCAAAAGAAATAATGAAACTCAGATGATTCATTCCAAAACCCAAAAATACTAATATGAAAATGATTACAATACTGCAATATAATACAAAAGAATAAAGAAGATACAAACTACACAGAAAAATAAGCAGATTAACCCATACTTACCTTGGAAAACCTTCCTGGTCGGAGTAAGGGAGAGAAAAGAGAGGAGGGTTACTCTGCAGGGCGGCTTTCACTATCACTAACGGAATCGCTGCTATCTATTGGCTCGAAGGAACTTTTTTTTTTCTTTTTTGCGCAACTTTTAACAAGGAACCTATCCAATGACACTTGCCTGTGCCTCCTTTTGAGGATCTCATAGAAATGTGACATTGCATTGTCTTTAAACAGATTCATCACTTGCACTGCTGCAGCCTTATTCAGGTGGTGCTTTTCGACGAAATTTTGCACTGTTTCCCACATTTTCCAATCTCTCTAATCTCATTTGAAACCTCTGCCTTTTTCTCCTCCTTTGCAGATGAGATCTCCTCCATAGCCTCTTGCTGTTGGGACATGATCACCTATAATCCCCAGGCAGGGGAGAAGAACCATTAACTCAGTTGTGATCATGTGAAGTGCAGCTGCACATACTACTTATATTGCAAGATGCTACTCATCTATCAAGTTAAATGGTTCAGGTTTCCTTTATTTAACAAAGGGCAAGACCCATTTGTTATTACCATATTAAGGTGTGACCTTAAAGGCCTATACTGAAATGGCAAGGTGGCATCAAATTCTGCCTCCCACATGGGCTTTTGACACCTCACTTCCCCTCTCCAGACCTCACTGTCTTCATCAGCAGTGGTGTCATCTCACCTGTAAACTGTTACTATTTTCTTAACTTATGTGGGCAAAAAAGTGACCATCCTCCCTTCAGTGCCCCCACTGTAAACTGGATGCAATTTAATCCCTTCACTTTCCACTTTGTCTGATTAGTCCTTGAACTCTTTCAGTGCTGGAACTGGATCTTACCTATATTTGTGCCACTATCACTTTGAGTGCAAGTGTCTGATGAATAAATGAAGAAAAAAATAACTACGTGTATGAAAAAGAATGATATATCTCCCAAGAGCTCTAACTATAGAAGGAATCAATAGTCTCTCACCCTGGTTAAAACCAAATTTTATGTAGGTTAGTTCTTTATGGAACATTTTCAAAATTTTTAGCCCCTGCTAATATTCTGTGAAATGTAAAAGGGCCAATAGTCACACATGAATAATTCGAGCAGGCAGAGAGAGAGAGAGAGAGAGAGAGAGAGAGAGAGAGAGAGAGCGCAAGAGAGAGAGCAGAACAGAATAAAAGGACAGTCTTAGTACTGGTTCCATGACAGTTCCTTTCATGGACCAAGAAAAATACACCAAGCAGGAGAGTATGAGGAAAGGCAGTGGAATTTAAATCTATGGTTCATAACAACACGTGATGAATGACTAAAACTTAGATCAAAGCATTCATTAAGTGTGGCCTCTCTGACCAGCACCTACCCTCTGCAGGGCTTCTTGTGAAAGAAAGCACATACAAACTCTACTCACAAATGTACATCTGTAAATAGAACTTGCATGCCTGTACTGCATAATGGTCCAAGGCCTAGACCCCTTTATTGTGCTATTTCAAAATGCAGTGGAAAAACCTATGCTGGCAGCCCTGGATTTGTAAGCTGCCATGAACCCCAACTAAGGTCAGTTTTCAGATACTTGCTCTTTCTCTATAAGGAAAAGCATTAAGGTTGTATATGAATATGAGACTCTGATAACCATTTGGAAAGACATTGAATGTCCCCTCCTCTTCCACTCCTGCTGTGCTGTGTACTGTTTTGCAAGTGGGCTGCATGCCCCACAACCAACAGTTAGCTACATTTTTCAGCTCTAAAGGAAAACAAAATAGCACGGAATTATGATTATTCTTTAATTTTCTCAAATATGATTTCTCTTGAATCCCATTATGTATTTCTTGACGTGCTTCCATTTACTAGGTCTTTGCTCATTTAGGCCTTGAACATCCCAGAATTGAGAGGATGCTGAATGTTGTGGATTCCATCCGTTTCTCAGTCCCAAGGCACCATTTGTATCAGAGCCACAACCAGGCTCTTTATATTTGAAAGTTTTGGAGTAATTTACCTAACATTTGAGATTCCTCCACCCAAGCAACAGCAGCAGTTCTCTTTACTAAGATGTTTCCTACGTTATCGAGACATCCAAATCATTCATTCTGATTGCACAATAATGCTTACTAAGGGTACTGAAGAGATCAAGTGTTATTAACTAGGCTGTCCCTAGGGTTTACAAAATAAGTGACTCCTGTTAAGTGGTTGAAGGCTTTGTAAAACTATACTTAACTCATCAGGAAACACCCTAGTTTCCTATCCTGTGAAAGCCACTGCCTGCCTAAAATCCATGCAACCACTGTACTTTGTTTTAACAAAACTCTTAACACTGGAAACAGCCAAGTGAACTTAGTCTTTCAAAAGTGGCATCTTTTCTGCCACTGCTTCACTGTTTTGAGCACTTCTCTGGGAAATATCTTCAGAGCCAATATCTGAGTCATACAACCAAAGCACATTCATTCCTTCAGATCCACACCTAGTCATTGAACAAAAAACAGCATTGCTTAGCTTGAGTCTCACCCCCACCCCACGTTGCTCATCAAAGTTGGCATTCAGGGATGGTGTGCACTTTCCAAAAATTAAATCTGCTCTTGGAAGACCAAGTTTTTGCAGCCACTGAGAATCATTAGAATGGGCTCTGAAAGCAGTTCCCACAGAGGAGAGTTCATCACAGAATTACAAGTGTATAGTACCCAAAGCATTTATTTCTGTTTAAATTATAGAACAATATTTAAATAGGGAAGGGAGACAAGAACACTTAAAGTGGATTTTTAAAATGTCTATGCATCTTTATTTCTAAAAATAATAAAGAGCTAAAAACCTCAACTTCAAAAGGCCATTGTGATAAATAAATGAGATATGTGGGCACATTTTGTAGACTCCAAGGTGCACATTCAAGAGTGAGACGTAACTAGGCTTAGCAGTGCAGGCCTATAATCCCAGCTACTTGGGAGGCTGAGGCAGAAGGATCGCAAGTTCGAACCTAGCCTGGTAAATTTAGCAAGGCCTCGTATCAACATAAATATTATTTTAAAGGGTTGGGGATGCAAGCTCAGTAATAGAGTGTCCTTAAATTCAGTCCCTAGTATTGCAAAAAAAAGTATATATGTGTGAATGAAAATAGATCATGGGCTTTGGTGTCAAACTAATGCAGATTCAAATACCTGTGCTGCTATTACAATGCAACCTTGGAAAAGTGACTTAAGGTACTCAACACACCAATCAACAATTTTGTCACCTGTAATTACAATTTTTCATGGTTTTTGTCTGTATTGAACCAAATGACAGATATCCAGAATGGATGGAACAGAAAATAAGTGAAGAAATACATGTACAATGTTATCCAGGAGTCTAACATAATGAGATGGGTATGTGGGAAGTACATAAACATTTAATGTTTTTCCTGTTTCCTTTTATAGCCATGATAGGAAAAATTATGAAACTGAGTTCAGTGAGAAACTGAAGTCCCTTCTAAATTAAGAAGAACAGTTCATTACTTTCATCTCCAGCTCTCTTCATCTCTTCTAGATATTTCCCATGTTGCAACAATCCCAAACAGTATAGAAATATTCTATTGTACTCATTAGTATCCATGTCTTGGGTGGCCCATGAAAGTATATATATATATATATATATATATATATATATATATGGCCAGGGACTTAGCTCAGTGGCATAAACACCTGCCTGGCAAGCACAAGGTTGTGAGTTCGACCCCTGGTACTTATATATATATATATATTTTTTTTCCAGATGGGATTGGTGACACATGCTTATAATTCTGGTTATGCAGAGACTGAGGCAGGGGAAGCTTACCTTTCAGTCCATCTGGGCAATTTAAGAAGCTCCTTTCTCAGCAAAAGAGAAGAAGAAGAGGAAGAAGGAGAAGAAGAAGAAGAAGAAGAAGAAGAAGAAGAAGAAGAAGAAGAAGAAGAAGAAGAAGAAGAAGAAGAAGAGGA